>RJWK010004660.1:0-58563 GCA_004363435.1 Platanista minor | reverse complement strand
TTTTTGGCGGTACTTGGGCCTCTCACCGCTGTGGCCTCTTCCCGTTGCGGAGCACAGGCTCCAGACGCGCAGGCTCAGCTGCCAAGGCTCACGGGCCCAGCCGCTCCGCGGCACGTGGGATCTTCCCGGACCGGGACACGAACCCGCGCCCCTTGCATTGGTAGGCGGACGCTCAACCGCGGCGCCACCAGGGAAGCCCACGAGACCGTTTCTGAGTGTGGGAAGTAGAGCCGGTCTTGTTGCACAGAGTGACCGGCACGGATTAGAATGCCATGCGGCCCCACGAGAACAGTCTGCTCAAACAGGGAAAATTCAGCTCTCTGAATCCTGTGAACCTCACGACACTGCAACTTGGAATAGAGGCTTGGAGGAGAATGTTGACACTCCCGACATTCCAAACCCGCACTGAAGTTGGCCGTTCTTTCCTGAACACGCACCAGGCAGGGAAGAGGAGGCAAGGCTCTGGCTAATCGGTCAGAAACAACTTCACTAGAAGGACCTAAAACATGTAAACGTCATTCACAGAAGGCCTACATTTATTTATTCTGAAGCTCTAAATATTAACATTTTGTTATTTGTATATCTCTTTACAAGAAGAGGAAAATTCGATTGCCCCTCTGCAATCTGATTTGGCCTTGGAAGTTAGTTAATTAGGTTCTTGCACAGATGGAGATTTGGTATCTAACCCCTTTGACAGGTGCCTGCCAGGAGTGTCCCAGGATAGGAAGGGAGCACTAACACTGCCAACCCGAGGGGGCTCTTTACCATAGCATATTACTGTTGTAATTTCCGTTTCTAAAATAAGTTTAAAAATAACTAGCAGTTAGGCAGTTTCATTGAATAATTCCCTGTGAAAGAATTTGGACATCAGTTTTCTGCCTTCAAAAGAGTCAATTTTATCTCAGTAAAGCTGGGGGAAAAAAAAAGAGTTTGCGCTTCCTCCTCCAGTGAGGTCAAATACCACCCTTTATAGTGGTGTTTGAGGTCTGTCATCCTGGATCAAATAATTAACCCGTTGGTTTCAGTTACAGACAAGGAAGGATACTTCTTTGCAGTATTCTTCATTGCCTTGTTGTTTTGGTCTTAAAATTCAAGGCTAATGTAGACCCTCTACATTTAATTCACACAGAAGTAAATCTCATTTAAGCAACATTCTGTAAAGGGCGATGCATTCCTGGTTTTTCTCTCTTCTGAGTAACAGACTTTTTTTTTTGCGGTAAGCCGGCCTCTCACCGCTGTGGCCTCTCCCGCTGCGGAGCACAGGCTCCGGCCACGCAGGCCCAGCGACCACGGCTCACGGGCCCAGCCGCTCCACGGCAAGTGGGATCTTCCCGGACCGGGGCACGAACCTGTGTCCCCTGCATCGGCAGGCGGACTCTCAACCACCGTGCCACCAGGGAAGCCCTGAGTAACAGACTTTTGATCAAATTGTTTGGTGGGTGCTAATCCAGCTTTTATATCAGCTTATAGCAATAACTTAAGCAGGTCATGTGTTGAAGAATATTGAAATGTCAAAATATAATTTGCTGAAAATGATTGCACACAGTAGGATAAGAATAATTATTTATATACATTAAGAATAAACATATATACATAACAATAAGGAATATCCAGCAGAGTTTGGGTAAAAAAAATTATAGTTCTTTCTTGGTAGAAATTGACGAAAGCTTTTTGGAGTTTTGTTGATTCTTTTCTAGGTGTCTTACCCAATGCTTGTCCCCAGAGTCTGAATTGAGATCTGTCATTTTCTTATACCAGAGTCTTTGTTACTAGTGAAAGATAGTTCTTTAGCTTTGCATCTTTTCGGTGGTCATTGTCAACTGACTCCTATTGAGAGTTGCCCTTTTCGTATTGTTCTGTGTATGCTGGCTGCCTGCCTTGCATATCAACCTGAAGTGCCTGCTGTCTGCTTGCTTGGCCTTGCAGTTCTCACTAACCCAAGTCCTCTTCAAGTGTCTGTCAGCCCTATGTACACTTTGATGTACTCTCTGTCTTTGGTGACTTTGTGTGTTCTGCATGATGTGGCAACGAAGGGGCATCTTAAACATACTTTCGTCGAGTCATTCCCTGATAGAGGTCCAAACTCATTAAAGTTCACCTATCTCTCCAACTCCTACCTTTCATTCAGTAGTGAAATCAGGCCGCAAGAAGACTTCCTGTGCCACAGGGTCAAACACTTTCCCCAGAGATGGGGTCTGTTTTGTGCAGGTTACCATTACACATTTATTTGCTGAGTCAGTAAACAGAGTTGACTCAATAAAAGCTTATTACCAATACAAGATCAGCTCAGACAAAATAAAATAGAAAATTAACTAAAATATAGTTCAGCACATTTTAAAAAGTTTTGGCCTGCTTATCGTGAATAAAAGTGCTAGATTGTGAGCACGTTTAGGACAATATTGTTTCCAAGGGCATCCAAGGAAATGATGTTGTCTTAACTTCATAATTTTCACAATACTTAACAGAGTACCTTGTGCTTAAAGGGACTTAGTAAATGCTTACTTAACGGAATATTTTATTTATGTTGCCTACATAATATTTAGCTCTATACCTTGATTATAGTGAACACTTGATAAATGTTGATGAAGAATAAATAAATGAATGAAAATATTAACTTATCCTGAATGCCCAGCTGTCACTGATCGTATTCACGCAAGCAAACACATAGACATCACCAAAATATTTTCAGGTGTGATGGGTTTTCATCTTAAAGCACCATAGTATCCTTTAGGCAAGTCCCTCAATCTTACTGAGTTTGAGGTTTTGCTTCTCTAAACTGACCATGGAAATCTGTAGTATAATTCTCAGTTCAGGGAGTGGGCGGGGGGTAGGGGGAAGGGTTGTTTTAGAGCTGTGCACAAAAGAAAATAGGCCAGAAATTATTCCTCCAGGCTATGTTTCTTTAGCAAAATAGGGCAGTAAATTGTGCTTCATCCGTCAGTTAATATTTCCTACATTGTGAATTCTAACATCTTTATCATATGCCTCTTAAACTGATTTGAGTTTAGAGTATAATATAAAAACACTTCCCAGGGCTTCCCTGGTGGCGCAGTGGTTGAGAGTCCGCCTGCCAATGCGGGGGACACGGGTTCGTGCCCCGGTCCGGGAAGATCCCACGTGCCGCGGAGCGGCTAGGCCCGTGAGCCATGGCCACTGAGCCTGTGCGTCCGGAGCCTGTGCTCCGCAACGGGAGAGGCCACAACAGTGAGTGGCCCGCATACCGCAAAAAAATAAAAAATAAAATAAAACACTTCCTAAAGCCCAGGCCAAATTTATTTGCATTTCACTTACTCTTCATTCAACTGGTGAGGAGTATCCCATCAAGCATGGGATAGATCAGACAACTCCTACATTCAGAGGGGAACACCTTAGGACTTACTATTGAGGTCATAACTTATCCAAACACTTATAGACCATATAATTTAATCTGGCCCAATGAAGTTTTTCAGACGCAGATAGCATAATAAGGCTTTTTCTGGATTAAAGTTGTAAGATTTCTTTTTTTAAAAATTTAGTTATTATTTACATATTTATGTATTTATTTTTTTTGGTTGTGTTGTGTCTTCATTGCTGCATGCGGGCTTTCTCTAGTTGCGGAGAGCGAGGGCTACTCTTCGTTGCGGTGCACGGGCTTCTCAGTGCAGTGGCTTCTCTGGTGGAGCATGGGCTGTAGGCGCACGGGCTTCAGTAGTTGCAGCACATGGGCTCAGTAGTTGTGGTGTGTGGGCTCAGTAGTTGTGGCTCACAGGCTCTAGAGTGCAGGCTCAGTAGTTGTGACGCGCGGGCTCAGTTGCTCTGCGGCATGTGGGATCCTCCCGGGCCAGGGATCATACCGGTGTCCCCTGCATTGGCAGGTGGATTCTTAACCATTACACCACCAGGGAAGTCCGTAATATTTCTTTTAATCTTAATTTTTCCTTACAAAATATCAAAAAAAGAACCCCCCGCAATTTATATTATGATATTAAAACTAGAAAAGATCAGTATGAAAAAGGAAAATTATTGACCAATCTCACTTGTGGATATGGATGTAAAATTACTAGCAAACTGAATCCAACCACAATCCAGCTGGGTTAACTTTAAGAATGCAGGAGTAATTTACCATTAAAAATTTATAAATATAAATCACCATAGTAACAGCAAAAAGGTTAAAAGCTACGTAATTATCTTACTAGATAGAGAAAAAATGATAACATGCAACACCTTGTAATTTTTTTAAAAAATGAACCCTTAGAAACTAGGACAAGAATATACTTCCTTAAACTGATAAAGGCTATCTACCAAAAACCTATAGCAATTGTTATTCTTTATAGTGAGACATTAGAAGTGTTTCCTTTAAAATCAATAGAAAGACAAAAGTGCTCAGAATTGCTTTTGAAGTATCGACTAATTCAATAAAAATCAATTCAAGAAAATAATTCAAGAAAGATAATTAGGAGGACTGAAAAGGAAGAAACCATACTGTTTTCTGGTAAATGGCACAATTGTCTACCTTGGAAACTATTCTCCTCTTCCCCACCCCCTGCAATACCATTTACAGTAGAATCTAAAATAGTAAATAAAATATATATAACAAAAAAAGCAAGACCTTCATGAAAAAGTTTTACAAGTTGTTGGAAATTTTTTAAGGGGAAACTAAGTAAGTGGAGATATACACCACGTTCATGATTTTTAATCGTCCTATCAATGAACGTGCATTATCAATTCTCCACAGATTGATCTCTATAGATTGATCAGGAGAATCAAATCAAAATTCATAGAGTACTTTCACAGGAACTTGGCAAAGTGATCCTAAAATGCATACGGAAGGGTAGAGGGGCAAGCGTAGCCAAAACTCTCCTGAAGAAGTAATTAAAGAGGCACATGCTCTACCTGATATCAGGACTTACAATAAAGCTGTAGTAATCAAAGAAGTATATGGTGTTGGTACAGGAACAGACAGATAGAATATGGAACAGAATTGAGAGCCCAGAACAAGAATTACATATTTGTGGTCTCTTGATTATAATACAGGTGGCATTGTAAATAACTGGAGAGTACTAACTATTCAATAAGTGATGCTGAGTCAATTATTGACTAATATGGAAAAGTTGAAATTGGATCCTACTTCCTACCATAGAAAAATGAATACATTCCACGTGGATCATAGTCTTAAATATTTAAGGCAAAGATTTAAAAGGTCTATATAGGGGAACCTCCCTATGAACTCAGGGTAGGGAAAGATTTTGTTAAACAAGACAATAAAAAGCATTAGCCATAAAAGGTTGATGAGTTTTAAACAAAGCAATAAAAAGTGTCAGCCATGAAAGGTTGATGAGTTCAACATTAAAATTAGAAATTTCTGTTAATTAAATTTCCATAAAGATAGTGGAAGAACAAGCTTTGACCTGGAATAAGGTATTTTTTCATACATATAAACAAGAAAGCATTAGAATTGTAAATAAATATCTTTTGGCAAAAAAAAAGGTCAAAAGAACTATGCACAGAAGACATGGTCAATCCTTTCACACAAGAGGTAAATTAATGGCTAATAAACATATAGAAATATGCTAAACTATATTAGCAACCTGAGAAATCCAAAGTAAAACTGCAAAGTAATACCATTTTATATCATCTAGATTGACAAAAATTAAGAAGTCTGGTGACTTGGAGTATTGGAAGAGATTTGAGGCCATAAGATCAGCTTGTATTCTGCCAGTGGGAGTATAAATGGTTATCACCATATTAGAAAAGAATCTGGCATTATCTCATAAAATTGAGCACATGAATGCTCTCTGACCTAGCCATTCATTTCCTGAGTCTATAGCCTTGCACTTTAGTCGTATACTCAAGTGAGGGGATATTACTCAGAAATAAAAATGAATCACCTACCTCTATAAACAAACAAGTTGTAGATACAAGCCAGTTGCAGAAGTCTATATAAGTATGATACCGTTTGTTCAGAGTTGAAAAGTACACGGGGCAAAACCGGGTAGGATAGATTAGATGAGAGACAGGTAGATGACAGATAGATAGATATGTAGCATAGTCTCAGAAGACTGTTTGCAAAGACAGTGAAATCACAAACACAATCCTTAGGGTAGCACTTACCTCCATCGATGGGGAAAGAAATGGGATCAGTGATAAACACCCAGGAAGACTGTCCTGTTCAGTACTTGAATGACTAACAAATGAAAATAGCACAGGGAACTCTACCTAATGCACGGTGGGAACCTAAATGGGAGGGAATTCCAAAAGGGAGGGGATATCTGTATGAGTATGGCTGAGTCATTCTGTTGTGCAGTGGAGGCTAACACAACATTGTAAAGCAACCATACTCCAATAGAAATTAATTTTTAAAAACCACAAATGGAAACCACAGTAGGTGATTTTTTCCTACTCTTCTTCCTTCCTACCTCTCTCCCTTCTTTTTCCACTAGATGTTTCTAAAGCGTTTAGGAGACGAGGAATGGGGACTGTGGGCCAGCACTCAACAAGTGTTTTCATTCACTCCCCCTGAGAACCAGTGGGCTACATACTACATTATTTATTCTAGAGATTAGAAAACTAAAGCCAAGGAAGTATAATTATCCACACGATGCCATGTAGCTCCAAAATGGTCGAGCTCAGTTTTGAATTCACACCTGTGTTGTGAAAGCCCATTTTTGTAACAGGTGGTTCAATTATGTCGTGTCCTATGTGGTTATTATCCTTTGAAACCAAGGACACTTTGCCTATGAAGAGGAGGGCCTTTGATTTGCTTTTATCAAGAAACTAAACTCCTTATGAAACATGTTGAGGTGAGATGACCCAAAATTTAAGTGGGTGGTATCCACATATCAGAGGACACTGAGATACTGTCTCATATACATTTGTTCTGCCTAGATGTTGAGTGATAAAAGACAAAAGTCACCACTAGAATTTAAAATGAAGGGGTAAGTACTCATATCAAAATCATTGCAACGTACACCTTTTAAGTTACAAGAAGTCAGAGGATTTTACATCTCTTTTGAAAACTGATTTTAAAAAGTTACAATATTTGTGGGTCCATACATCTTGTTTTTCTTCATGATATAAACCTTCGTACAGAACATTTCCGTTTTTTAGTCACAAGGCACCTTTAATAACAAGTTATCATATTCTTTGAAATAGGCATAAATTTGGACAAAAAATAGAAAATGATCCCACAATTTTTGAGATGTTGCATTTCTGCCAAAAGGAGCATCCCTCTTATTTGCTTAAAATTCGTAACTGGCTTGTTGAGGAGCTGTTAGTGCTCCAAGGAATTTTCCCTGCATGTGAGACACATAACAAGAACAGGTATTCCAAACACCTCCATGTTGGGAAAGAGATTTAATCCTCTTAAAGACAGTAAGATCTCAGTTGTGTCATTTACTTTTAATTATTCTTGATGCTCCACAATTGATTTGGCCCATGAAATCCCTTTAAAATAGCACTTCCCAAAGTATGCTCTAAGGAACTCCGGTTTCATAAACATTTAGTGCTCAGGATTGTGGGGAAAGAGAACGGGCTGGGAAAGTACTGGGTGAAACAAACATGAAACTGTCGTTTCTCAAGTGCATTTGAGTCTGGCAGCTAGGATGTAGCAAATGCTGCACTTTCTAAACTTATTTAATCACCCTGTTCTCCCTTTTTCCTACAGAGAATCATCAAGGTTTCTTATTCCGTGGTAAACATTTTGGAGAGTGCTAGATTAGATTATCTAAGTATTGCTTTATGGCATTTCTCATTCTACAGAATCATTGGTGTCAAGTAATGGCATTGACCGTATATGACTTCAGAGGTACTGAAATGGGCTAGAAACTCATTAAAAAAAAAAAAAAAGAATTAGGTGTTTCTGATATTAATTAACTACCACTGACGATCTTAAAACCAATATACATCCTTATTTTGGTATAAGTATCCCACTAGTGAATTAAATAAAATAGCTAAAAACCTTAGTACGTTATACATAATTAGAATAAAACACACTGTAGAACTTGCTATACCCTCATCCTCAGTGTTGAGCTACTCTGGTCCGCTCATCATCTATTCAGGTGAGTACATCTGTCTCATTTACTATTTGGGTGACATAAAGTCACGCTGTGTGACTATGCACACTCCAGATTTCACGGGCTTCAATATCTTACTTCCTCATGTGGCTGTTTTGGGGTTTGGTAAGGTATAAAATTTCAATTCAAAGCTCACGTTTTTTAAAAGATGATGACGACCTCTACAAGTTAAATGGTTATTTCCAGATAAGCCTATGTACTGTATAGCACAACTGTAATATTTAGAAATTGCACTTTAGCTGGCAGAGACCATTATAATGAACTCCATGGTACTCTTTGCCTGTTAGCCTTGCTGCATTTCCTACAGCCTAAATGGGCTGTGTAATAGGATCATTGCTGTCATTGATATGCACCCCACGGTGCACGGTGACGAAAGGTCATACGCATGATATCCACGCCTGGAAAGGGTCTATGGGACCATTCCCCTCCTATGGAGGCAGATGGCTGTGGCAGGGACCCCAGTGCTATAGCTCCTGGACTCCTGTTTGCATTCTGGTCATATTTCTCCAGATCCAAAGGCTGAGCTCTGCAGGAGACCGTCACATCTTAGCAAAAGCTCACATGAACAAGTGCGCATCAGTGGTTCCAGTACAGTGCCCAACTGCCTGGAGTAAATGGCATTGCACAGTGTGGTGCTGAGAACTGTCATTGTTTTCTAGAGAATATTAGAAACAAGCACCAACCAGAAAGTGAAACTAGACACTCCACATGGAATATATTGTTGTGAGTCTCAAGCGTTTTAGTTTATTTTCTTTTTGAAGGTAAGGAAGTTTGTTTTGTTGTGTAAGAGGTGAAGCAATACAGGAAGCATTTAGTGATCAGAGCTGGCAAGAGTGGAGATGGGCACAGTCTTAAGATCCACGTCTCCATGTGAACCGGACAGCTCCGCCTTCAGCCATGGCTCCCCGCTCAGCATCCACTGGTGACCGTGGTCCACACGGACACCTGGGCAAAAACAGCCGATGGAGCAGCCTTTTAAAAAGTCCTTCAAAATATAACCAAGAACCACAACACACCCTGATAAGGGTAGGTCAATATCATCTTTCTATACAAAGATTACCAAAGTCTGACTGATTCAAGGATTCATGAAACAAGACGGAACTGTGGCTTAAGAGACTTCAAAATTAAGGCAAGAATACACATCTTTTCTCAGATCTACAGAAATTGTGCATTAATTCACGGAAGAGAGAAAATGCACACTCAGTGACTGAGCATATAAATTAAGCTAGAGGAGATGTTTTCTTAGGTATAAAATTAAGAGAATGATAAAGGGGGGCTTTCACATGGTCTGTGACCTGTGAAATGATTGTGTACTCACAGAATGAAATGTTTTTATACTGAGTGTCAAGAGGAATGGCAGCCGTGCTGGAGGTAGAGAGCAAGGCACGCATCCTACTGGGTGAAAATACGTCTTCCCGACTCATTTTGCAAAGATGCGTCCTAGAGCGCATCCTCTTCTTCAGCGCTCCTGATGTCCAATACATCGTCCAGGGCGACCTGTCCTACTTCCTCAGCAGCTCCCCCTCTCTTTTCCTCTCCATCCTCACCGTCCCCATCATTCTGGCCCGGACTGCCAAAGCCACCTTCTAAGAAGTGAACCCTCCCACCTTCCTTTCTATGCGTCTTGGTAGAAGAATCCTACTGTTGACCGAGTGATCTTCCTAAAACGTGAATCTGATTATGTCAGTCTGTAACTCAGAATCCTTTACTGGCTACCCATCACCTGGAAGATGAAACTCAAGAACCTGAGCAAGATGTGTGGGGATCTTTACTGCCTTGCCTCTCCTTATCTGGCTGCTTCATAAAATGCACCCATATGCCCGGCCCAATCTTACTTATCAGTGCATACTTTTGGGCACCAGCTCATTCAATAACCCCTCCTGGGACACCCCAATGCCACCTGCCCTTCTGCCAGGGTGCCCTGGGCATAGTTTTCTCATGACATTTATCACATGCATCCTAACTATTTTCTTATCTATGGCCTTCCCCTAGACCATGAGTAATTCTGCCATGTGATGGGCCTCAACTAGTTGCTGATATTTACTGTTGTCATTATTATACGTTAGTGATGGAATGGTCCCACTGCACTATGCACAGAGACTTGAGAATTTTCACTTATTCAACATATGCAATTTCCAGATACTGATTTCATTCACTAAGTGATCACTGAGGAGCTAAGGCAGGGCCAGTGCTGAGGGTGCGGCCCCATTTGCTGGCTTCGCCTGGCAGTGACACTGTGTGGTCAGGTGAGGAAGATACGGGTCCTCACCTGGCCTGAGTCCAAACCCAGCTCTCTCCATTTTGGTCAATGTCTCTTCCTTAAAATGTGGGAACTACATTAGTTGCCTGAACCCATAAGCCTTGGAAGGGCTCTGGCTGAGCTGCTTGAGTCACGGTCACAAGTGAGACAGTTTGGTGGCACTGCTGCACAAACAGCCTGGGGACCCTGACGACAGAGGGGGAGGGAGAGAGAGTGGAAGGGCAGAGTGTCAGTTCGTGGATTCTGCCGGTGCAGTCCTGGGCCCCCTCCTTGCTGTTCCATGACCTGGAACAGGAAGCTCAGACTCATCTTTGTGTTCATGGCTTCATTGGTTCTTTGAACACCACATCCTGGCATTACAGTCACGTGGGAACCGAGATAGTCAGAGAGAGGAGACAAAAGAGGCATCCATATCTTTGAATATAGAAAATTTTACAACACAATTTTAAGACTAATGTGCTATAAATATCAGATGTCAGAAAGAAGCAAAAGTAACTGCTCTTTATTTAAAGAGGATGAACCTACAGGAAACAGCAACTTTTAAGGACAGTCAAATTTTAATGTAAAGTCATCTGAGAATGTGTGTTATTTATTTGACTTATTACCAGTACTCTCATTTCTCAGAAGCCTGGGGCATATGTGTGAGATATAAATGGAAGAATTAAATCCAATAGTTGAAATTCTCAGAAAGGAAAAAAAAATCAATGCAATGTTACTGTTTACAATTTTTCTTTCATCTTTATTGGAGTATAATTGCTTTACAATGGTGTGTTAATTTCTGCTTTATAACAAAGTGAATCAGTTATACACATACATATGTTCCCGTATCTCCTCCCTCTTGCGTCTCCAATTTAATTGAAGAAATCACTTAAAACATGTAACAACTTAAAGAATTTAATAAGGCCTTCACCCTCGTCTCCAAGATGAGGAAATTAAATATAACTTAATGTAGGCCCCCTCCTGTTATTCCTTATATTGTAGAACCATATCTATTTTCCTCATAGCTGACCACAGCTGTAATTATTTTGTTTGTTTTCATTTTGTGTGTTTCATTAAATTTTTGTTGAAATGTATGTATGCATCTATGTGTATATATGTATATAACATATGTGTGTGTGTATATAGGTATACACACACACACACACACACACACACACACACACACGCACACTTCTGTTTCTGTTTCTAAACTGTGACTCTGGATCCACGGATTTATTAACAGCAAAGGTTGTCTGTAAACAACACTGATCAGGAGGCCTTCGTCCATTGACTGATGTTTAGTTAAAAAGGAATCCCTTCCCTTCAGTCAGGAATTTCTATATCTTGCCACTAAGGCACTTTTTCTGTCTAAAGAACTAAGTAAAACTTTTGCAAAGGTGCAGGGCAGCAGCTGCTGCCCCCGACTGGAAGCGTACTGTCAGATGTCTGTGGCCAGGTGCCCCGAGCTGAGCCTACCTACCTTGGATAAGGATCTTGATGGTCCTTGCTTAAATTTATTCTGCCTGTAACGTAGGCTGCGATGGTAGCCTGCCCTACAGTTTAAGTGGGTTGACACTTGGTATCGCTATCCACATTTTGTGGATTTCCACTCAGCACTCTGACCAGTGCTTCTGGGCGTGACCAGAGGTCATGAGCAAAGAAGCACAGTAAAGCAGAGAGAGAGCAAGGAGACTCTGGGCTGACGGCCTTGTGTCCCACCCTTCCTTAGAACCTGATCGTTTCCTTTGGTTGTTTCAGCCTTCTCCGTTCCTAGACTGCAGCCTTTGGCTTGTCTGGAGCCAAGTTCAGGGTCTGGAATATATTAAGTGCTCAGTAAATAGTTGGATGGATGGCTGAAAAGAAGAAAGAGGAAAGGAGAGAGGGCGGGAGGGAGGAAGGAAGGTCTTGAACACTGTTTCTTCCATATTAAAACTCCTTTCTTCTTGATTTTCTTGGTCTCCATCACAGTCCTCTGTGAAGGGCACATTACTCTCTCCAGCCCTTGGTCCTCTGTGGGTCTCTTTTCTCTCCATTCTTGTGAATGCCACATTTTTGTGGGTCTCCCACAGGATTTCCCTCAGCCTCCCTACAGAATCTTGGTCTTGTGTTGCCAAATTCCAATTGGACCATCTCCATCATGCATCTACCATATCCCCAAACCAAACAGAGCTATCACCAAATTAATCAGGTGGTTTTTTTTTTTTTCTTCCAAAGTTCTCCAGGTTTCCCTGTGCCCTGTGTAAATCATTATCCTTTGGGTGGCTGGGCCGGAAATCTCATAGTCATCTTTGCCTCTCCTCTGCCTGGTTCTGTCTGTCTCAGCCCCTGTGCCCCTCCTCACTTCACCCCCGGCTAATTCCTCTCACTCTGTGATGATTGTGTTGCAATTTTCTAAACAGGCTTCCTGACTCCTTTTTCTTCCCACTAAAGTTGATACTATGCACCGAAGAACAATTAATTTTCCCAAATTATTCCTCCGTTTATGTTACTCTCTGATTTAAAAATCTCCAGTGACTCGTTCTAGCTTAAGGCAGTGGTTTCCCAAAATTTTAGACATGATAGAGCAGTAAATAAAGCAATTAGAAAAACAAAAAATCAAAACTAGAAAAACAATCAAAACTAGAAAAAAATTAGGGAGGGAAATCACGTATTTTTCCTAGTAAAGACGTTTTTGAAATTGCTGTCGGTGGTAGCCGTTATTACATTTTAACCCTAAGTGGTAGGCATGACAATCTCAGAAGACAACCTTTCATATTGGAAGCAACGCTTTTGTGAAAACCTCCAACTACTGGCCGCTGTACCTCCTTATTCCCTGGACTGGTGACACTGTCCCTGTGTCAGGTTAAGACTCCGAGCTGCCAATGCAGGGGACACGGGTTTGATCCCTGGTTGCAGAACTAAGACCTTGCATGCCACATGGGGTGGCCAAAGGATTTAAAAAAAAGAAGAAGACTTTGCAACTGATGATGATGATAATGAGATGAGGTTTCTTCCAGTCCTGAAGACTATATGGTTGATTGATTGATTGACCTAATCAAGGATAATAGCTCTATTCCTTGAAATCTGGTTTACCATTGCATAAAAACTCAAATTAAAATACCGAGGATTATAGGCAAGGATTTTCCCATCAGAAGACAAGGAATAAATCAAAGTATGAAACTGAAACTGTTCTTTATTCACCCTTGGGTCCCTTGACATCTGTAAATTGGGGAAGCAGAGAACATCATGAGTGAATGGGACAGGATGATGAAAATCGATATTTCACGCACATTCTTTTAGTCTGGGGGGAAAACAAAACCATCCCTTACACCCTCGGAGAGTGTTTGCCCTCCCACCTCATTTAACTGCAAAGGACCCATTGATTTAACTGACACCGTCGTTTTTAATCCCTTTGAGTTTGCTCTGTTCTCCTCCAGCCCCCGTACCCTTCCCACTCTTGACTGAGGTAGAGCTCAGATTGAGGTAGCCAAGAAAAGGGAGGGGGGGCGACCCATCAATCATGCCAATTCATCTTTTTGAGCAAAGGAATGATGAGGCTTGGGAATCCCTGATCTTTGCAGGTGGATGGGATCTTGCAAGTCTGCTCTGAGGACTTCCAGTGCTGCCTAGAAAAAGCCGAGGGGAAAGTGAGTGCAGAGGGACATGGATGCTGGGTCCACATGCGAGCCCCACCCGCAGAGCAGAAGGGTCATCAACGCTATAAATTCCACCCAGTTGATCTAGTTTGAAAGAGTTCCTGTCACCCTGTGCACCTGAGGAGCAGGGAGCTGAGAGAGCTTGAGATTCTTAATTCCAATACATTCACCTGCAGAAGTCCAGCCCTGAGGGCCAATTATCATTTCAGATCCATCTAGTGTAGCTGGGAGTTTCACAAATACTTGATATTGACATCCCCATCACACTGATGGATGGGCTCATAACAGAAAGACGTTTTGTCCTTTCCAGTTTGATGTCTTCCTGACAAGGCATTGGTTGGTTCAAAATTGAATCCTTTCCCAAGCTTGTCATTCTGATCACTGAGCACATCTTGCCTCTCAAAAATCATTCCCTATTAGGCTGTACATCCAAGTCCCCTGGCTCTTGTGGCCAAAGGGAGAGACCTTTGGCTGGATCTTAAATATGAAAGTAGACTCACTTTTGGTGTGGGCAGGGTGCTTGCTGGTCATTAGCGATGCTTGACCGAGTGCCAGGAAGAGGCCATTAGCCGGGTGCACCGCTGGGAAGAGTCCATTAACACCCAGCTGCCAGCTGCAGTTTGGAATGTGGAGCACGCTGTATGTTCACAGCCTGGAAACCGTGCTTCTCTTCTGGAAAGCATGCAAAGATGAACTGTACTCCCCCATCATTTTCATACCTTGTCCCTAAGACATCAAAAAGACAGACGAAAAGTGAAAATTGAGGTCAGTCCCCCATGCATCGGGTGTACACGAGGCTTGTTTGGAAACATCGGGTGAAAGACCAAATCTTTACCTTTATGCACATACAGAGAATCGTGTCTAAGCCTGCTTGTTTTCCCATAAGAGGATTTTGTTAAATGCAAAACCCATACTTAAAAAATTGCTTATGAGCTAAATGAAAAAATTAGTAGTAATAATAATGTATCAAAATCTTAGGATGGTGGCTCTCCTTAGTCTTAAGGAAACAACTGTTTGGTCCTCCGTGTCTCCTGTCTCACTTGCAGGCATTTCCAACAAGGAGATAAGGGATTGTACTTGTCAGGGTTTCCAGAGAAAGAGCACTGGTAGGGTCTATATAGGAAGAGATTTATTATGAGGAATTGGCTCATGCAATTATGGAGGCTGAGAAGTCCCACAATCTGGAGACTCAGGAAAGCCCCTGGTTTAGTTCCAGTCTGAGTCCAGAGATCTTCCAAGTGCAAAGACTTCCCCTCAGTGCAGGGCAGCCAATGGTGTAAAGCTCCACCCAAAAGCAGAAGAACCTCAAGGAGGCAATGAAAAGGGCAAATCTCTCCTTCCTCCCTCTTTTTGTTCTATTCGGGCTTTCGATGGATTGGATGGTGCCCACTTACACTGGGAAGGGAATACCAACTTTGCTGAGTCCACTGATTCACATGCTCAGCTCATCCAAGACACCCTCACAGGCACATCCAGAAATCATGTTTCACCTGGGAACCCTTTGGCCCAGTCACATCAGCCATCACAGGGATCAACCCGTGTGCATCCTTGAGCTGTCCACAGCCTGGCCCACCTTCGTGGGGCTGGTTCTCTCCGCTTGGTACATCTTCCTCTCTCGCCGCTGCCTCACCCTCCCTGCACTCTGCATTCTGGCTCTGTTGGATCCCTTGTCTCTCCCAGCCATCTCCGCGGCTGCATCCGTTTCAGGCTGTGTCCATCTATCTTTTCTGCCCGCCACACTGTGAGTAAGGCACAGCAGGAAGGACGGACAGGGCATCTGTAGGAGAGGAATGAGGTGTACGCAGGGCTGGCCGCACTGGTCTGGGGAAAGCTCTGTTCCGGGGTCACTTTTCACTCTGTGTTTTGATCCAGGCAACTGACTGTAAATTAAAGCCACTGTGTTGGGAAGGGGAATTCATTACAGGGACACAGAGACGTTTCACAGACCTGGTCTCAGAAAGGGCAGGAAGTAGAGATGGAATTTCACTCCAGTATTCAGTGGAGAATAAAATTCACCCACATTCCTTCGGGTCTATGGGTTTCCACCCTGCTGCTGACTTTGTCTCAACCCACTCCCATCCCCCAGAGAAGAGTCCGATCCAGCCCACCCTTTTTTCCCCAGGACAAACTTCTGTGGATGGTTCCTTTCGGGTCAGGAACAGCGCTGGGTCCAGTTGGCTGTTCTGTGAGAAGGGTGGATCCTCAGGCCTGCAGTCCACAGGCTCTGGAAGATTCTCTGAGAAGGCGTGGACATGCCGTGTTTGCAGGCACAGCTGATCACATGGCTAAGCGCCGTGACATTTGCCATAGCAAGATGGACCTGATTCCATAGAGCTTATAACTTGTGGGAGGAAATACCCCCAAACTTCCTGAACTGGAAACTTAAAGGAACCTTCAGATGAGGTCTGACACTTTTTCACGAGTTTTTTTCCCACATTTGCTTTAGCTCCTTGTCTCCTTAACTCCATTGAAACACCCTCCCTTAATACTGGGCTAAAAAAATGCAACAAACGTATACCTATTGCAAACACTCTGAATAAAGCGAAAAAAAAAATACAGGAGCAGAAGACAGTATTTCCAGGGTTGTGATTATTACATTTGTGGACTTAGAGATAAAAGACAAAAACTGGCTAAGAAAAATTGTCCTAAATGGGAAACCCAGAAAACTGTGCCAGAGCCAGCGGAGCTTGTGGGCAAGTACCAGAGTCAACACCGTTATCAATCCCCTGAAGTCCAAATTAATATTGCACAGAATTTAGGAAACTGTGGTCAAGAAAGATATTAGCAAGATGTAATTCCCATGGCCCAGGAATGGAGAGGCCTTCATTACCCACATAGATGCAGCTTTCAATTTCACACTGGTGTAATTTTCACAGCCTGGAGATCCTCAGACCTAAAAATGCTGTCAGGCTTGGATCCAACCTATAGGTTTGGATATTCTTCTTGAAGAAAAAAAAATGTTCTGATGGTAGTTAGAGCATACTAAATCAGATTTTTGGAAAAATACTTTGTTTTCCATCCTTGTCCGTTTATAGCTACCTCAAAAATACTCTTCATTGAAAACTAACATGAATTTTGAGTGAAAATGGTTGATTAAAAACAGAAGAGGCACAGATTTTTTGGTCACCCCAAATTAAATACCTCTGGAGGCTGAGTCTAAAGACTGCCTCTGAACTTAGCTGTCTTCAGTCTGAACCCGACATTTCTGAATGTCGTCTACGGAAATCACTCCACATTACACATATCACAAAACCTTATCACTTCCAAATTCAAACTCTTGTTAAAATTTGTATCACTCCAGTAGTTTTATATCAGTAGGAACACTGGCAATGTTGAGTGATTTTAAGGTAATCGAAGCATAT
This sequence comes from Platanista minor, assembly GCA_004363435.1. Classification (NCBI taxonomy): domain Eukaryota; kingdom Metazoa; phylum Chordata; class Mammalia; order Artiodactyla; family Platanistidae; genus Platanista; species Platanista minor. The sequence continues at coordinate 41,276 of RJWK010004660.1, read as the reverse complement.
TTATTTTAACAAGCATTGTAATCTGGCAGCCAGCGAAGCAAACACAGGAACATTGCAGCAAATGGGAACACTGAATGGCTTATCACCAAGAATACAATAGTCAGAGGCATTAAAGACACAGTGAGAACCAGGCATGAAGGCCCTAGGGACCCTCTCAGGGCATCCACAGACCCGTTTAGCTATGGAGGAGTATCAGCAAAGTGACAGGAACACAGACTCTGGATCAGGACTGCTTGGCTCTGTACTGACACCCGTGTGTCCTTGGACAAGGGTTTCAGTGGCTATGTTGGTTTCCTGCGGCTGCCATAAAAAAACTATATAAACTGGAGAGCTTTCAAGAACCAGAAATTTATCTTCTCACAGTTCAGAAAGCCAGAAGTCTGAAATCAAGGTGTCGCCAGGGTTGTTTGGTTCCTGCTGGAGGCTCTGAAGGAGAAAATCCGATGTTCCTTGCCTCTCTCCCAGTTTCTGGTGGTGGCCACCAGTCTTTGGGGCTCCTTGGCTTGTAGGTGCATCCCTGTGCTCTTTGCCTCCGACTTCACGTGGTCTCTTCTCTGTGTCTCTGTGCGTCGTCTCCCTATAATGCTGCCTGTCACTGGATTTAGGGCCACCCTAACCCTGTATGCTGTCACCTCCACTCTTGCTCAATTACTTCCGCAAAGATTCTATTTCCAAATAAGGTTACATTCTGAGGTTCCTGGTGGACGTGAATTTTTTTTTGGGGGGGGGGTTCACTGTTCAACCCACCGAAGGTGCCTCAACATGACAAGGTGGGTGCTAAGAACACCTGCTTCCTAGGTTGTTAAATCAGGTGATGGAGATAGGGGGCTTAGAACCGCACTCTGTCTGTGGCAAGCAGTGTATGTGTTTTAGCTGTTGATTATAGTGGTGAGTGAAAAGGTCACACTTACTCAGTAAACCTAAGCTCATTTTTATGTGTCATAGATTCATTCGCAGGTACATTTACAAGAACATCACCTTTTTCCCCTCAACACCCACTCTCTCCCTACCTCCCTTCCCCTTTACCTACAAACTGTCCGTGCTTGTTAAAAAACAAACAAACCAAAAACAGCTATGAAGGCAAACCTTGGCAGGAAGCTGCCATAGCAATGGGAAGGGGAAAGAAAGCCAGACCAACCCCCAGCCTGCCCCTGGGTGACAGAGGACAAAAAAAGCCGTCAGAACCCACATGGCTGTTGGTTGCCAAGTTACAAATTGGCGAGCCTTGTTGGGCCTAGATAACCAACTCACTTTAATTAAATTGCCTCTGACTGAGCTGCGAGCCATGATTTTTTATACTGAGTTTGGCTCCGTGGTGAACCGGCTCAGGCCTTCTGGCATAAAATTGTGGTCATCTGACCGGATTTCAAACTCCAGAGCTTGTCTGACCCCAGGGCCACTTGGCCAGTGCAGTGATTGTACCTGGTGTGCCCTGAACATAAACCGCAGGCAGGGACTCCAGCCTACAGTCCCCGGGCTACCCCTTCAGGACACGGGAGTCAGGCGCGTGGAGTGGGTGGAGACATTGGCATACAACCACTCAGGTGCGGGCAGGGGCTGGTGCAGACTAAACAGGAAGCAGGGCCGTGCTGCTTTGCCGTCTTCCTGGCTCCTTCCCGTTGTATGGGAAATGTCATGAAAGGAGGCCCCCGGGGGCTGCATCTGTTCACCACTCCTGAATTTCCAGTAGCCTCTGCCCTTGTGTGTCACAGTCCACAGGAATGAGGATGTCATACTAACCCTGTGATGGTTTATCCCGCCTGACTCCAGCACAGTCCAGATGAGGCTGGAGATCCTTCCAAATGCCGATGTGGAGGGGATCACTGAGCCTGCTTGTCCAGAGGAAAGATAACCCAGGGGCTGCCACATGGACCTGGCCTTAGGTCTTTACGCCCCTGCCTGTCACTGCATGTTGCACAACTAACAAATCGCGTCGCACACTGTGGAGGACCAGCACTGACTGGCTAAAATCCATGCAGTGCCCTGGATAGACCAGTGACTCCCACCTGCCCCCCATCCCGCCCTCCCTCCTCCCTCCATTCTGGCCCAGCCCTTCTGCACCGCAGCTGCTCCGGTACCCTGAGCACCAGGCTTCCCGTCTGGATCTTTGCGTCTGTCCTTCCCCACTTCCCACCTGGACAATTTCTATGTGTCTTTAAAGCAGAAGCAAGGCCATTTTTTCACAGGGGAGAGTGTTGCTGGGAAACCAAGCCATCCTTTAACTACCTGTCTGTCCCGCCCTCTCTCTCTTTCTAATGCTGTTCAGTCACTGTGTTCTCACTGCTTCTTTAATGGTGATGGTTTTCAGAACCATGCTTGTGGCAACCTATCACCTATTTGTGGTTGAAAAGTGTGTACTCAGGGTTGGAAATGACGTCTCTCCTTTTGTACCCTCTAGTTACACGTCTGCTTCAAGGTCTAGGTCAAATGTCACTCTGATTCAAAGCCTTCTTGGACTCTCTGAGACAGATTGTTTTGTTGGTGTTTTTTTGTTTGTTTGTTTGTTTTTCCTTCTCAAATCCACAGCACTTTATAGAAAACTTTGAACCCATTTTACTCTTCTTTCTGGGCTGAGTTCTTGGATGTAGGAAACAGAGACCATATCTCAACCTTGGTCATTAGCAGAGGACCTAGCATATAGTAAATGATCAATAAAAGGGGCGAAGGGAATGAACATGTGTGATGCATATTATATTTGTTGATTCATTTTATCCAGTGAAAATCTTAGCCCAGAAACTCAAATGAGAAAGAAATAATCACTTTCTTTCTTTTCCATAACTCACTTGATGAATAGCACTGACACCCTCGTGCTTCTGGCTGGTGGCAAATTAACCTGTTATATGCTGTGTCCCCTGCCCCTGCGTCCCCAGTTCAAGCTCTTAGGTAACACCAAATCGCTTGGGGGGCGTGGTCGGGGAAGGGATGATGTCGGCCCCCGGCCCTGGGTAATGGTTTGACAGAAGAATCTACTGAAACTTCCCTTTCCATGGTCTGAAGTGACCTTGCAGGTCCGGCAGACTCCATTGCTCCTGGGTCCGCTCTGGACATGTCTTCTTGCTGTGTTCTGGGTTGTCTGCCTCTTCCCTGTGGGGTCCTATTTCCTGCCCCAAGGGCTATAAGGAAGCCAGACCCAACGGCCGTGATCTCGGCTGCTTGAACCCTCCTGCCTCAAGCCTGGGAGAAATACTTTTTAGTCTTGGCTGAGTGTGGGGAGAAGGGCTCAAAAACCTCACTCTCCTGCTGCTTTTTCAAGACACCTATTTTTTCTGCTAAAGAATCCCTTCCTGTTATTTTTGCTTCCTCCAAAAATCTTCCAAGTTTTAAGGAATTAAGGGTTTTTTTTTTAACTTTTCCACACATTTTTATTTTTATTTATTTAAAAAATTTTTTTTATTGAAGCATAGCTGATTTACTATGTTGTACCTAAACCTGGCTTTTTATGTAGTGAACCTTCTTTTTGGCCTCACCACACAGCTTATAGGATCTTAGTTCCCTGACCAGAGATCGAACCTGTGCCCCCTGCAGTGGAAGTACAGAGTCCTAACCACTGGACCACCAGGAAATTCCCTAAATAACTCTTTAGGAATTAAGCTTTGAGAAAACAAAGGGAAAAAATAAATGCCTGGTTGCATATTTCCTCTGAAGCAATGATACTATGAACTAGTGTAAGTCGGGGGGTGAGGCAAAGATGAAAATGAGAATTAACCAGTAGGAAAGGAACCCCAAAATACAGTAGCTTAAATAAATGGAAGTTTCTCTCTCTCTCTCTCCGACTCCCCATAAACAATTCGAAAGTACGCAGGCCACCCAGCCAGATGTACAGCTGAGCACCAGGAGGTCCACGGTACCATTTGCAGCATGTGGCTCCCATCTCTGGTTCCAAGGCTGTGGGTTCAGGCATACCATCTCCCAGCCAACAGGGAGCAGGGAGCAGAATTCAGGGCAAACCTGGCTCAGGGGATGACCTGGAGTCACACACACCACTTCTGCTCACTCCCTTTGCCTTGAACTAAAATGGCCACACGGAGCTGTAAGACGGGGGTCAGGAGACCAGGTCAGGGGCTGGCACCATGAGCCCAGCTGAAACCCCAGTGGTAGAGGTGTTTCTGTTATTAAACGGAGAAGGAGAGAGAAGTCATACCAGTGCTCAGCTAGTGGCTGTCACTCACCAGGAAAAATAAAGCAACAAATTAAAACCTCAAATATTGTCCAATTATATTAGCAACAAAGCTATCTCAATTCCACTTCGAATTTTAAGGATGAATAAATAAGGTTCACAAATGAACCTTACCTATATGAACCCAGATAAATGACTCGTTTATCTGGCTTCATATAGGTAGCAAATAAGCAAATGGTGGGGTTAAGACTCAATCCTAATGTGTCTGACTTCAAAGTCTGTACATTTCCCCCTTACTAGTTATTGATGCATTTGAGGGAAAAAATTTTGTTTTTTACGTCTTTATTGGAGTATAATTGCTTTACAGGGCTGTGTTAGTTTCTTCTTTATAACAAGGTGAATCAGCCATACGTATACATATATCCCCACATCTCCTCCCTCTTGCGTCTCCCTCCCGAGACCCTCCCTATCCCACCCATCCAGGTGATCACAAAGCACCCAGCTGATCTCCTGTGCTATGCGGCTGCTTCCCACTAGCTAGCTATTTTACATTTAGTAGTGTATCTATGTCCATGCCACTCTCTCACTTCGTCCCAGCGAGGGAACACGTTTTAAGATTAACTTTCAGTTTCCGTGGTCCACCGGCAGGTTTTCTTTTTTTCATATTAACCTGTATGAAAATAATTGGGGCTCTGTTCTAATGTTCTGTGTTCTCTACTATTATGTAATTTATTGTTACAGAGGCATTTGAAATATGTGTTAATAGAGTCTTAGGATATCGGAGCTGGGAGAGCTCTGTTGACATCACTGCTCCGTGTCAGGTACAGATGTCATGGATTTGTGTCACTTTGTACATGAAGTATCTTGTTGTTTGGTCTTGGGTGGCAGCTCAGATTGTGTTCAGATAGAAGAGGATGGCAACCGATCAATAGCAATAAGTGCCAGGCTCTACCATATGATGCTTTTTTATATGCAAAAGACATACTGCCTGCAGCCCAGAGCAATTTAGAAATGCCTCCTGCTCATCGAAAACCAGGCAGCATCTTTACACTGCCTTCCAGCCCCCCGAGAATCAGAGCGGATCTCTGTGCACTTGGCTTCTGTGCCTCTCTGCTCCTCCCCCTGGTCTCCACATCGTTCACTGTGTTCTTCCTTCCTTGGCTTCTACACCCTTTAACTCTTCTTATGCTAATGCTAGGTGTTGTCTTTAAGAGACCCATCCATTTTCACATTTCTTCAATCATTTGGAAAACTACCAAATGTATATATCTAGCCATGACCCCTTCTGCAATAGTATAACAATTTCCTAATATCCTCTCTCCAACTGTTCTACCCAAGTTCCCATTCCATCCTGCTGCTTTCAGAAATGGTCTCCTTCACACAGGTTGCATGGCAGTTGACACTTCAAAGCTGCTCCCAAGAGCAATAACTCTTGTAAACCATTTTCCCAAAGAGCTTCCTATTCACACTTGACTTAATGCTTTCTCCCCAGATCTCAGCCCACTCTGACACCACCAGGCTAACTTAAGTGCCCTGCTTCTATGAGCCCTCAGATCTTGCTTGCATTCTGTTGTTGCAACTGGAACATCTCACTGAGTTTGCATATGTTTGTCTCCTCTCTAAACTGTAAGATCCTTAAGGTAGGGTCAAGCTCCTGTTTGTAGCACCTGGTATAGTGCCTGGATCCTAGTCTCTGTGCACAAACTTTGAGCTGAATTAAACAGATCCTTCCCTTTCTGAGATTTCTCGTGAGTCAGCCAGTAAGACCATATTTATTAAATACCCCTAATAGTAAGGATCATGAGGGTTTAAAATAAATAAATAAATAAATATATATATATAAACACAACTCAAAATATACAAAGAACTCTTAAATCTCAAAAATAAGAAAGCAAACAATCCAACTAAGAAATGGGCTGAAGACCTTAACAGACACCTCACTAGAGAAGAAATACAGATGGCAAAGAAGCATATGAAAAGATGCTCCACAGCATATGTCAGTTTGGGAAATGCAAATTAAAACAACAATGAGATGCCACTACACACCTATTAGAATGGCCAAAACCCAGAGCACTGACAACATCAAATGCTGGTGAGGAACTCTCATTCATTGTTGGTGGGAATGCAAAATGGTACAGCCACTTTAGAAGGCAGTTTGGTGGTTATTTTACAACACTAAACATACTCACCATAAAACCCAGCAATGGAGCTCCTAGGTATTTATCCCAAAGAGCTGGAAACTTAGGTCCATACAAGAACTTGCCCAGGGATGTTTATTGCAACTTTATTCGTGATTTTCAAAACTTGGAAGCAATCGCAATGTCCTTCAGCAGAACAGATAAATATATACATCCAGACAGTGGAATGTTATTCAGCCCTAAAAAGAAACGAGCTTTCAAGCCATGAACAGACACAGAGGAAACAATTGCAAATCACTAAGTGAAAGATGCCAATCTGGAAAGGCTCCATACTATATGATTCCAACTATATGACATTCCAGAAAAGGCAAAACTATGCAGACAGTAAAAGGATCAGTGGTTGTCAGGGGCTGGGGTGAAAGGAGGCCTGAATAAGCAGAGCACAGAGGATTTTTAGGGCAGTGAAAATACTCTGCATGATATCATACGATGGATGCATGTCATCATACATTTGTCTCAACTAATACAATGTTACAACACCAAGGGTGAAGCCAGAGTACACTATGGACCTTGGGTAATTATAATGTGTCCGTGTAGATTTATCACTTGTAACAATGCACTGTCTGGTGAAGGATGCTGATGATGGGGAGACCACGCAGGTGTGGGACCAGGAGGTATGTGAGAAATCTCTGTACCTTCCCCTCAATTTTGCTCTGAATCTAAAACTGCTCTAAAAAGCCAAAATCTTAATAAAATGGGAAGTAAAATGAAAGCCATGGAACCCCAAGCCTTGACATTCACGTACTAGGCAATTTACATGTTCTTAGATACATGAAAAAATATTGAAAGACAAGAGCTGAAGGGCTTTGTCACTTACGGTGGTGAATCTTGGGACAGTCTGACCAGCAACAAAGGAAGGTGGCATGGCAGGGAGATAAAAAGCCCAAGAAGTCGGGAGCCTGTTTGACTGGGGGTTTGAATGCTGTAAAGAGTGAGTCCGGGTGAGGAAAATGAAAAAAAATAAAATAAAATAAGCGTTAAAGAGGTAGAGAGAACTTGATTAAATGGAATGGAATATTAAAACCTTAGGTGCCCAGGGATTATTTGAGTCTCATCGTATTATAAAAAGGTGATAGGAGGAAAATAAGCCCTCATTTTCCCTTCTGGGAAACTGCATCCAGGAGGCCGATTAGATTCTAGGACGCACAGTCAAGGGAATAGCTTCCAGTCTCTGGAAGCCAGCCAATTGCTTAAAACAATCTTTTTCCAAATAAACTGTCATTTCACAAGACAACACACTCATTTCAGTTTATGACCACAACTTTCCTGAAGACTCACATGGCTCAAAAACAAAACAATGACTGAATTACACATGGTGAGGAAAACAGTTGCATTTTGAGAGGATTTCCTTCTTTCCATTGCTATTCTCTGGTTTAGAGGAACGGTAAGTCATTCTAAAAACCCCGCAGAGGACTACTGGCCCCTCTCTTGCAACAGGTGATTTTACCTTCTAACCAGACTGAGTCTTTGGCCAGCAGGGACCAAGCATTCAGCCCATGTTAAGAATAAAGACTTCTTTCTCAGACTTCCCTGGTGGCGCAGTGGTTCAGAATCTGCCTGCCAATGCAGGGGGCATGGGTTCGATCCCTGGTCAGGGAAGATCCCACATGCCACGGAGCAACTAAACCTGTGAGCCACAGCTACTGAAGCCCACGTGCCTAGAGCCCACGCTCTGCAATGAGAGAAGCCACCGCAATGAGAAGCCCGCGCACTGCAACGAAGAGTAGCCCCCTCTCGCCACAACTAGAGAAAGCCCGCGCACAATAGCGAAGACCCAACGCAGCCAAAAAAAACAAGACTTTTCTCACTTTCTGTACTTACATCTGCTTAAGGAAAAGGAATTTATTCAAAACCTACTGTGTATGACTTTGGTTTAACCTCAGACAACGAGTATATGGTGAATTGGCACTTAGCATCATGTTTTGGTTATTGGAGCCTCGAGCCCATTCATTCATTTCCTCAATCATTCATTCTTCCAACAAGAAGTTGTTGTCTATTCCTATTTATATTTTCCATGTTTGTACTTTGTATGGTCCTTGTATGTCCCTGTCCTCATGGGCTGTACATACCAGCCCCTTCTCTTTCCCTGGGGTCTTTGAGCCAGGTGCTGAGATTTGTACTCAGTGGCAGTTTTCCCTGCCCTGCTGCAGCCTTGGTTGTCCTCTCGTTGCTTCTGTGCTCACTTCTTTCAAAGTTGCACAAGTACTTTAGCCGTGAGTGAATACATTTTTTTCTTTCAAGCCCTTAACAGCAAGCCTTTCTCTGTCTTCACTGCAATACCTTCAGCCCGAGAACACATTTCCTTCTAGGACTGGCCTAGAGACGCCTGGGAGCTCCAGTGTCCCCGGATGTGTTTTGTTTCCTAGGCAGGGAATTTCTGGCCTTCTCAGAGGTTGCCTTGGCGTCATTCCCTCTTCTTTGCAAAATCTCAAAAACAGAACTTCAGAGTGCTGATCATTCAGCCTAGGTGCCCATCATTATTTTTCATATTTGGCTTAAGGAACTTGATGCAATTACCTCCACTTCTGGCCTGCCTTGATATTTCAGAGTTCCGGAGCTGGATTTTATTTTATTTTATTTTATTTTATTTTATTTATTTATTTATTTATTTATTTATTTATTTATTTATTTATTTATTTATTTATTTTTGCGGTACGCGGACCTCTCACTGTTGTGGCCTCTCCCGTTGCGGAGCACAGGCTCCGGACGCGCAGGCTCAGCGACCATGGCTCACGGGCCCAGCTGCTCCGCGGCATGTGGGATCTTCCCGGACCGGGGCACGAACCCGTGTCCCCTGCATCGGCAGGCGGACTCTCAACCACTGCGCCACCAGGGAAGCTCCGGAGCTGGATTTTAATCAAATGAGATCGTGTTTATAAGTGCTTAACACCTGACATGTATTAGATAGTAAATGATAGCTATTATAGTTAAATATAATTACTATGATTAGTACACAGATTAAGCCTTAAACATGATTCTAACTTCCTAGCTATGTGTAACAACAACAATATCAATGATGAAAATAATAATAATAAAGTTTGGCTATTAATGCATCTACAAATCTGAAACTCCTAAACTTTTAGTTCTTACCTCTTCTAGAAAACATTACTATTGAAAAAAGAACTCTTTCATACCCTAAATGATTTATTAAATGCCAAAAGATAAATGCAACTTATGTTCATCCATTTATTCCCTTACTAAATACTAGTTTTGCTGTTACTTTCTTTCAACTTAATTCCATCTGAATCTCTTTTCAGTTCCCCATAGGGTTCCGTAGCTCTGCTCTTGTCTTCATTAGTACGCATTTCTTTGGAGACTCTGCTTGGAAGAGGAAGTCAGAATCAGCACCCCCTTGGTGTCCTTCTATTCTGTATAAGGTTATGAGGGCAAGGGGTATGGTGGGGACCAGCCTATGGCGCACTTGTACCAGTTTCATCCCTGCCATGTCAGCATCAATTGTCTTCCTAAGTCTCAGAGGGAAACAGGTTGGACCGCAGAACTTAGTGAATCACCTGTGAGAGAGGAAATGGGATGAGACCTAAAACAAGACAGTGCAAGAAGGAAGACATAAAGACAAGATTCCTAGTCCCTTGGACATTTCAAGAAGGAATAGGATTTTAGAGTGAATAAAAGCGTTTTAAAATATTCATTGATAATCAAGGAAATGAAAACAGAATATTTGGTAAGATGCCATTATCACTTTCAAAATGGTAATAAGTGAAAAAAAAAATAAAACCTCAAAGTGTTGGTGGGCTTGCAGGAGGAGGGGCCTGTGTGTACACTGCAGTGAGGCTCCGGTCAGTTTCATGGTCCCAGAGGACAGTTGTCAGTGAATGGCATAGGAAGCCTGCATACAGTTTTAGTCCCAGGGATTTATTCGTTGGATGTTATCAGAAATGTTTCCAGAGATTTCTATTTAAAAGCATTCGTGGGCTTCCCTGGTGGCACAGTGGTTGAGAATCTGCCTGCCAATGCAGGGGGCACAGGTTCGAGCCCTGGTCTGGGAAGATCCCACATGCCACGGAGCAACTGGGCCCGTGAGCCACAACTACTGAGCCTGTGCATCTGGAACTTGTGCTCCACAGCAAGAGAGCCCACAATAGTGAGAGGCCCACGCACCACGATGAAGAGTGGCCCCTGCTTGCCACAACTAGAGAAAGCCCTCACACAGAAACGAAGACCCAACACAGCCAAAAATCAATAAATTAATTAATTAAAAAAAAAAAGCATTCGTTACATGAGAAAAATTACAGTGAGTGTCATAGCTCAGGCAGCTGTAGCAAGATACCATAGATGGGGGGCTTAAGCAACAGAAATTTATTTCTCACAGTTCTGGAGGCTGAGAGTCTAAGATCAGGTGCCAGCAGGTGGAGTTCACTGTAAGGGTTCGTCTCTTGGCTTGTAGGCAGCCTTCACCTTGCTGTGTGCTCACGTGACCTCTTTTTCGTGCTTTCACAGAGAGAGAGATAGCAGGTTCTCTGGGGTCTCTTCTTGTAAGGACACTAATCCCAGCATGAGAGCCCCACCCTCATGACGTCATCTAACCTAATTACCTCCCAAAGACCCCACCTACAAATACCATCACATTTATTTAAAAAATAAATGTAAGACACTAAATAAAAAATATTATGCACTGCATTAGTCCACTGTGGCTGCTGTAACAAAATACCACAGACTGGGGGGCCTTAACAGAAATGTATTTCTCATAGTTCTGGAGGCTGGAAGTCTAGGATCAAGATGCCAGTAATTCAACTCCTGGTGAACACTTTCTTCTTGGCTTGCAGATGACCACCTTCTTGCTGCACCTTTACATGGTCTTTCCTCTGTGTGCACGAGTGCACACACACACACGTGCATGCACACACACACCCCACACACACACACACAGCAAGAGCTCTGGTGTCTCTTCTTATAAGGACATGAATCCCATCAGATCCTAACAGAGGCCCTACCCTTATGACTTCATTTAATCTTAATTACTTCCTGGAGGCCCATCATCAAATATGGCCACACTGAGAATTAGGGCTTCAACAAGTAAATTGTGGACACAAACATTCAGTCCAAAACATTTTATCCCAATCCCCCAAATGTATGACTTCTCATGCAAAAAACATTCATTCCATCCCAACAGCCCCAAAAGTCTTAACTTATTCCAGCGGCTACTAAAGCACAAAGTCCAAAGTCTCATCTAAATATCACTGAAATCAGATATGTATGGGTGAGACTTTGAGGTGTGGCTCATCCTGAGGCAAAATTCCTCTCCAGCTGTGAACCTGTGAAGCCAGACAGTTACGTGCTTCCAAAATACAATGCTGGAGCAGGCATAGGGTAGACAATCCCATTCCAAAAGGGAGAAGCAGGAAAGAAGTAAGGGGTGATGGGTCCCACACATGTCCAAAACTTAGCAAGACAAATTCCTTTAGCTCTTAAGACTCAAGAATAATCCTCTTTGATTTAACACTCTGCCCTCAAGACCTACTGGGGTGGCAGCATCAGCTCCACAGCTCTCTGTAAAGGCCCCATCTATGCAGCTCTCTCATCGCTGTAATCAGTGAACCCACACTGACAACTTATTATCACCCAAAGTCCATAGCTTACATTAAGGTTCACTCTTGGTGCTGAATGTACACACTATAGGTTTTGACAAATATATAGCAACATGTATCCAACATGGTACTATCATACAGAATAATTTTCACTGCCCTAACAATTCCCTGTACTCCATCAATCCCCCCCAACCCGTCCTCCCAAAACCTTGGCAACCACCAATCTCTTTCCTGTCCATATAGGTGAGCCTTTTCCAGAAGGTCATACTTCTAGAATCATACAGTATGTAGCCTTTTTAGATTGGCTTCTTTCAGCCAGTAATATACATTTAAGTCTCTTCCATGTCTTTTCATCGGTTACTTCCAAGCTTTGGCAATTATGCACAGAGCTGCTATAAACATCTGTGTGCAGGTTTTTGCATGGATATAAGTTCTCAATTAATTTGGGTGAATACCAAGGAGCTTGACTGCTGGATCGTATGGTAAGAGTTTGTTTAGCAAGAAACTACCAGACTGTCTTGCAAAGTGGCTGCATAATTTTGCATTTCCACCAGCAATGAATGAGAGTTCCCATTGCTCAATCTGCACATTTTAATTGCAGTTCGGGGAGGCTCGAAGGTGCAGTAGGCAAAGCCCAGGCTCTGGAATCAGAAAACCTGAGTTCCAGTCACAGCTCTGCCAAGTGGACAACTCTAGGATGAAGGTGATCGTGGGATGTCCCTAACACACAGTGGTGAGGATTAACCGAGAGGAGGCACAGCGCCTGCCATGCACGTGAGAAGCACTCAATAAATAAGCATTGTAATAATTATTTTGTGCACACGTGCCTACGGGGCTCATAGGCAATGGCTATAAACCGAAGACTAAATATTATGATTCGTATGTTTTGGATATTTTATATTTCCCCCAAATAAATCCTTTTTCCTTCCAAGTAAGCAAAAATCCTTTTATATAAAAATAACCCTGCAGTGTGGACGAGCAACTTAAAATTATGGCCCTCGTGTCTCCCCGCTGATCAGTCCCCACTCTTCTCTTGCTTGTTCTCCCCGTCTTGAGGGAGTTTTTTGCTGGCCCGTTTCTCCTGCTCTTGATGTCGAGATGGCAGCTCTACTTGGATACTGAGCTGGCACATCAAACTCAACAAACCCGCAACAGAACTACTGAATTTTCCACAGGCTGCCCAAGGGTGTCCCCATTTCAGTGAGGGGCAGAAGATCCCCACCGGAATGGGCCATGAGTTTCATATCCCCCTTGACCCCCGTCTCTCCCACACTCCACGCGCACCCATCACCAACTCCAGTTACCTCTGTCTCCGAAACGGCCCCCGACGCAGCCGCTTCCCACCATCTCGACTCAACACAGCCCAGTCAGAGCCTCCGTCATCTGTCACCTGGACTCTCTGCGCTGAGATGGGTCCCCTTGTCCAGCTGCAAGCACAGCGTTCCTATTCAAGTCTTCGCTCCACTGCTCGAAACCATCCGGTGGGTGAAAAAACTGAAAGCTCCTCTCACTGCTTCCATCTGAAATGTGTGTATGTCCCAAAAGAAATTCGAAGTCTTTACCAAGCCTTGTAAGATCTTCAACGGCCTGCCCCGCCCTCCATGAAACCCAACGCAGGAGTTTTATGTTTGCTACTCCCTCCCCTAGAAAACTCTTACCCCAGTTATCTGCACGATTCCTCCTTGACTTTCTCGACTGTCCACTCAGCTCTCATCGTCCCGGACCACCCTGGCTAAGATCGTGCGCATGAGGCTCCAGCACGCAGGTGTACACACTCACACGCGCACACAGAACCTTCTACCCCTATTCCCTTTTTCCCCTCGGTAGCCTCTATCTTTCCTATTTTTATTCGGGGATTGTGTCTACTTTGTTCACGCAAGCATCCCTGGGACCCACCAGTGTCTGGAAAACACCATGGAATTGAAGAAATGGATGAGGGCCTAAAAGATCACTCAGCAAGGAGGGAGTGGAGGAGAATCTCCTGTTGCTTGATGCCTCGGTAGCAGTGAACTCAGCACGAGGCAGGTCGTTAGGGCAGCACACACGGCAAAGAGGATCGGGGGAGAGTTTATCATGAGAGAACATGGCTGTGGTTTCCCCAGCATGTCAGCAGCCAGAACATAATTTGGGGAAAGGAATGAAAGAATATCCTGGTCCCATTTATTCGTGGCCAGGTGTACTTGCAGACAAATCAAATGGACTGATCCGCTCTTGACTCCATGGCTTATGGAACAGGTTTCCTTATCCTAATCCCTTGAAAGGGTTTCTTCTACCTGCCAAGTATATAATTAATATCAGGCATGTAAGTGTTCCTTTGTTCCTCAATCTGGGATGTATTATAAAGGATAAACAACAAGGTTCTACTGCAGAGCACAGGGAACTATATTCAATATCCTGTGATAAACCGTAATGGAAAAGAATATGAAAAAGAGTGTATGTATGTGTATAAATGAGTCACTTTGCTGTATAGCAGAAATTAACACAACACTGAAAATCAACTGTACTTCAATAAAAAAAATAAAGAAAAATAAAATTTTTTAAAAAAGCAAATTCCTCCCCAAACCATGGAGAGTAATGAGCATTCTGGGAGGTTTCTGGTCTCAAGAAGAAAGACCTCACTGAATTTTTTTTTGGCTGCGCTGGGTCTTTGTTGCTGCGCACGGGCTTTCTCCACTTGCGGTGAGAGGGGGCTACTCTTCGTTGCGGTGCACCGGCTTCCCATTGCGGTGGCTTCTCTTATTGCGGAGCATGGGCTCTAGGCTCGCTGGCTTCAGTAGCTGTGGCTCACGGGCTTCAGTAGTTGTGGTTCTCGGGCTCTAGAGCGCAGGCTCAGTAGTTGTGGCGCACGGGCTCAGTTGCTCCGCGGCATGTGGGATCTTCCCGGACCAGGGCTCGAGCCCGTGTCCCCTGCATTGGCAGGCGGATTGTTAACCACTGCGTCACCAGGGGAGCCCCGACCTCATTGAATTTTGAGTCCAGATGGAGGAGGTTCGGATTCCATTTTCAGCTTCATCAATGACTCAGAACTGTTCTTTGAATCAATCTCTCAGCCTTTTAGCCCCTCACCTTCCTCATTCGTAACAGGAAAATAATGAAAGTTGTCACAATCCACCTCCCAGAGCGTCGTGGAGATTCCTCCTTATTCACTGTGCCCTGGGTTTCTGGGAGGAGAATCCCTAGGGGTGAGCTGAGTGCAGACCTGCAGAGGGAGAGATAAGACATCTTAGTGTCTGGAGAAGAGTCACATAAAATCCACTCCAGGAGGATGATGGAAAGGTGGGGTGGGGGCATTCTCTGGGGGACCCAGGCTGAGGAAAATCATCCCAAATACGGCTTTTCTTCCTGTTCCCCTTCCTCCCCAATAGACCATCTTCTCAACGGTTTAAGCCAAAGGGAAGAAATTGTGTTGATATGAACAGCAAGGGGAATTCTGAAAGTGAAATTGGAGGTTCAAAGGGTGTGAGCACGACGACCGGGGGCTGTGAGCCAGGAACTGTCCTAGAACCATTTGCGAGAGGAATCCTTTTTCCTGCCACTTAAGCTACGTCTCAAACTCCCTGACCCCAACCTTGCCCTAGGACTCCTCCAAGGAAATTTTTTCATGATCGAGTTTGTTTGTTTTTTTTTTGTTTTTTTTTTTTTGCGGTACGCGGGCCTCTCACCGTTATGGCCTCTCCCGTTGCGGAGCACAGGCTCCGGACGCGCAGGCTCAGCGGCCCCGGCTCACGGGCCCAGCCGCTCCGCGGCACGTGGGATCTTCCCGGACCGGGGCACGAACCCGCGTCCCCTGCATCGGCAGGCGGACTCTCAACCACTGCGCCACCAGGGAAGCCCCCATGATGGAATTTTTATAACACCAACTTTGGAAGTACTTTTACAAGCATTAGCCCTTTTGATTTTCACAATTCTTTGCTTGGGGGGCAAGGCATTATAGCAAATTGCATCGTTTTACTGATGAAGACGCCGAGTCTAGAGAAAGTAAATGGCTTTCCTGAGCCCATCTGGCCAACAAATCATACAGTTGGATGGAAACCTAGGCCCTCTAACTGTAAGTCTCGTATTCTCTTAACAGAGAAATATTACTAAGCACTCAAGGAAATGATGCTGGCACGCCCATGACCTGCAAGCGTTCATCCATCCCCTTTTCATTTTCTGCTGGACTAAAGATCTGGTTTCTTCTCCTCAGTTCACACTGCTTTACACTTTCTCTTATGAGCTCAATGGGGCTACTCTGAACAACCATAAAGGGACAACTTCTTTTTAGTTACCCGACCAAAGATCCCATGGAGCCTCTGGAAGCCTCTCCCTGGAACATTTATCACCCCTCCCATGAAGCCCTGTTTCCAATATTATCAGTCTTCCCTTTTCATAGACACACAATGTCAGATCTGCTTTCCAAATAGCGGATTCGTCCCCACCAGAGAGCATTCTTCGTCTGTTCCGTAATTTCATTTCCGACATTTGACATTCCCACGTACACGTGATTGCTTCCACTAGCATCATAGCTCAGAATTAGCTGACATGTCAGCCGAGTTTGAAAACCAGATTGCATTACACACAGGTTTTCCCTCCGTGTCCCTCATTCAGTGATGAATATTTTATCGTATATCAAAATAATACATAACACTGCCCTGTGTTTATAGAGAGACTCTACTTCTCAAAGTGCTCAGGTGGTCACTCTGCCTCATTTATCCTCAGTTTTTGTGCATGTTTCATAGGTGCATCTGCATGTAAATAATTTAAATGTGCTTATACAGTAGATATACGTAACAGCACATTTTCCAACTTAATATTCCTTCGCATAAGCTAAGCTAGCTATTTCTTTTCTTTCTCTGCCTTTCCTAGACTCCCCCCCGTCCCTATAAATTTGAAAACTACATGAAGTGCTACGATGGTCAAGGTAGATGGGCTGGAGTCTGGGAGTAGGTGTTCTAGAGCACTGTGATCTCATACTGGCTCGTAGGCACTCCTTTGCCTGTTCCTCCTCATATAGGTCTCAGTGGGGACATAAAGAAAGGAAGATTCGATTTTTAGGGTGTGGTTAAGGCATTGAGACATAACAGCAAAGTGAGGTCCTCTGTTAATTACGTCTGGGAAATCACTTCACCCCGTTCCTGGAGCATAGAGGCACACACTCAAAGTTGGTTAGATCCAAACACACTTTTGCTTGTGCCCCATCTGCCTGAAACTTGTCTTTGCTTCTCATTTAAGTCCCTCCCAGTATTCAAGGCCTTGCTCCACTTCTGTCCTCACCATGTCTCCTTCCCACATTCCTTTGGCGGGATTTATATTTCTATGTAGTCACTTCATTCAGCAATCTCTGCTGATTGCTAAGTATGGTTCTTAAGTCACGGTCAAAGCAGGCAATGTTCCTGCTTTCATGAAGCTCATATTCTGGTCAGGAATTGTTTGGTTATAACAAAAGGAAACCCACTCCGGCTATCAGAGAGGTGTGTCATGACCTTCAAGGACACGAATATAATCAGCTAAATCTGAAATGAAGAAGTCTTTGGAGATAAAGCAATGACCCTTTCTCTCACCCTTCTTTTGCTTCTTTTGCTCGAGCATCGCGGGTGTTTGTGTCTTTTCTGTGCTTGTTCAAGGCAACATCACTCTTCCCTCTGAAGACGGGCTTTGTCTGCTGCTTTGTCTGAGTTACCTGTGGTCAAATGGTGGCCTGACCCTAACCTCTTGTAACCTCCTAGTGGAATCTCTGAATTCTTGGCTTTCGTGATGGGCCCGCCACCCAGGGAGCTGACTCCATTCCTGGGCCAAGGGCATGATGCTGCTCACGTGGTTTTGTGGGTGGATAATTTCAAATTTGCCATTTGAGTTTTAAGCTTTGGGAACATCTATTGTAATAGGTTACGTTCTTTTCAACTTTCTGGAAACCCAGTCGCACTCAGCATCAAAAAATGTCCACAAAGACCTAATTAAGATGAAATAGAAAATGGCTGTTTACAACAAGCCAGTGATGTAGTCACATCTCATTTAGTGTCCCACTTAGGCTTATTATTGTGTAGAATTAATGCGTCAACTCTTGTGATTCTTACTTTATATCCATATTGACTACATTTGTTTGTGTATAGAATTGAACATCATTAAATAGCATCACTTGACTGGAGGTATTCTAACGTATAAGAATATGAGTGAGAAACTAAAAACTTCAATACCCAGGAACTACTTATTAATGCTTTTTTTTTTACCTTTTGGATCAGGGAAATTATCAGAAAAGTTAAGTAGGTCTCTTTTTTTCTAGCATTAGCAAGTTGCATGAGCCTTTTCTCATCCACTAAAATCTTAATGGCATTTAAGTTAATACCTATTTTCAAGGTCATTTTAAAATTTAAAAATTCTGTCAGAGAAAGTGTCTTAAGTTTCTGATGGTTTGACCAGAAAGTTACTATGGATATTTAAGAAGTATAAACTTTAGGGACAGCTAAAAAGATAGCTACATGTGAATCAGAGAACACATTTTTTTCTCCAGAAAGGATGCAGCAGGTTGGTTTCCACACATAAAGACAAAATTATCTTTCTTCCAACAAAAACATGACAGAATGACTCATATTTACCGTGAAAAAAAGAATGCTGTAGATCCTGAGGAATGTGTACAAAAACAGGTCATCTGCCTCTCCTTCTGTTTACTTGTGTTTTTTTTCATATTCTGGCTTTGGATGCCCTAATTCTATATCTTTGGATGTCTAACTTATTGCTTCATAAGAAACTTTTCTAAGATCATTGGATGAGTTCCCTAATTCCCATGAGAACCTAGAATCACCTCGCATGAGCCCAACATCTTCATTCATCTAGTCCATCCTACCTGCCCCAAATGGCTATGGATTCCCCTAAATTACGAAGATTTTTAATAGCTGTCATTTTAGCATTTTCACTTTCTAATATCTAATAAAATATGTGCTTTGACTTATGATCATCTTGTTTGAAATGGAAAAAAATAGAATATCAACCGTAAATGTCAGTTTTAGGATGTTCAATTAATATAGACATGAAGACAGGACTCAGTACTTACTGGTCAGCCATTTGTACTTTATGAATACTTCAGTGAATGAACCTTTACCTTAAAATGGTGCAAACCCTGCTGTTAGGCGCTTTGGCAGCAAATTGGTATCATGCCACTTTCAGTGGTCATCATAATTCACCCTTGTTTCTGGGAGAACAGTGTAGTCATAGATTCCATACTATTTATTACACATACTGTGGCAGCCCTAAGGATTCAACAGGGGACCAGATACACCCTCCAAAAGCTATGCAAATAAGAATAGGAATAAGCATAGCTATAGCTATTAATAATGTCCTTTTCTGTTACCTGCTCCCACCAATGACTGAACTTTCTGGTGTCATCCAGACCTCTGAAAATCACCCACAATCAGTTAAGGTCAAGATGAACGGAGTTAGAGACAGCTCTCAGCTGCTGAATCCTAAAGGGGTGTTAAACTTCAAATTGCACTTAAGTGGCGGCTGGTTCTTCTGCAAGGTTTACATGGAATATTGTCTTTGTTGCCACTGTCAACCTGTTGAATTTGTTTAGACCTAAATACCATTGAATGAGATAGCTAGCTGTGGAGCAAGGGAAGAGGAGGTCCTAGAGAGCCACACAGCTTTGGGAGACAGTGAGTGGTGGTTCGTTGATGATCTGCAAGCTTGATGATTAAAAAAAATCCACGAATTTTTAAAAATCCTAGATCTAAATCTCTAAACCATGAGGGCAGTCCATTAACCTCTATTTGATTTTAACACAGTAGCCCAGGAGGATCCAAATGAGCATGAAGTCATTGTTCCAATACTTTCACCCCTTATACCTCTTCTCAGATACCGTAATGATGGGAACGTTTATTTTGTCTTTAGGGACTTCACAGATGTTTGGCTTGAACTGCTAGTAAGAAGATATTCCAGCATAGTTTATCAGTCCCTAAAACAGATGTATTAGCTTTCTCATTCCCTATGCCTTGCTATAATATCTGGCCAATTTTTTATATCATGTACTTGTTCTGTTTGTCATTATTGGTCATTTTTGTCACAGCATATTATAATAACTGGCAATCCCATGAGTGCCAGAGGCTTGTATTTCTATAGACATATCAGTTTCCTCCCTGATGGAAAAGCCATATTTGTCTCACATTGGATTTGAATGGATAAAACTTTGTAGAAATGTCATCCCTCTTCCAACAGATTTAAATTGTGTGCATATGCAGAAATTTTCCCCAACTGCATTCAGTACGTCCCAACAGTTTAAGCGAGAGAGAGCTGTTGAGAGCAGCGGCAACTGCACACAGGATGAGAAAAACAAATTAGTCCATGACGTCTTCTTTTCAGTTAGATTCTTGGCATCAAGATGGAGAAGTCTGCTGAAATTTCCTATTCACAAAAAAAACAGGTGTAGAATGGGATAAACTCTTTGCTTTGATTTTCCTGTTTTCCTCATACTAAAGGATTTCAACCATGCACCTCGACAGGCTGGGACCATTTTTGTTTCGTCATTGTATTTTGACTGCTCATGCTTGGAACAATGCAGACTTATAAGTGTCTGCTAAATACATGAGTCATTGGCCGGGGAGGAGAGCTAAAGCATGAGAGACGGCACAATAGGGACTGATTTTCCACAGATGGAAAATCGAATTGCTGCAAATAATAATCTGAAATCTGTAAGAATTCTCAGTCTCCAGTCTTGCGCATAAACTGCCGAGATCTGCCCTCACCAAATGGGCCATTCCCAGGATAAGCTGCATCCAGGTTCATATAGGAGAAAGGGCATGTGTTGTTTATGCCAGAAAGTGTGTTAATTACTGATTACTGATCAGTCTGCCTATGGGGAATCATTCTTGGAAGGAAGAGATCCCTCTTGAAGTTTCTGAGGTGACCTGAAAGGTGAGGAGCTGGGACTTAGCCCATTTCTGTGTCAAGCTGGAGGGTCTAAGGCAGAAGCTACCACAGAGAATAGATGTGAGTCAAATCAGAAAGAGCAGAGACCAAATGAGATGTCAGAGGCTATTCCTGGAGCTCACACCTGCAGCCTTCCTTAGCTTGTATAAATCTATGCAGGCAGGGGACCAAAAGGGTTACCCTGGTCTCTAGACTTCCTAAAACCAGAGCCAGTACAGTAAGATACAGGAAAACACGGCGGAATGGCAAAAACACAAGTCAAATGAAGCTGCCTGATTTTAACTGCTTTGTTGAAGAGTTTTGTGTGCACAGACAATTTGCAAAAATGGAGTATTTGGGTGATCTGAAAATTTTATTTGCTATGCTATGCCTTTTCCTTTCTCTGTAAATATTCTATTCCTTCCTCAGCTCAATGGTAGTAAAAAGTTATCAGTAAACGTTTATCCACCATGGAAGCCAAATGCAAAGCAGTGGCGACCTAGCACCATGTTTTCTTCCCTGGGATGCTTCTTCACAAAGATGATGGATTTATACCATTTATCACATAGATGGTAGGGAAACACAGTTTTGGGGGGCAAATTTCATGTACAAGTTTTACGGGGTTTATTTTTACAGCAATAGTTAAGGTATTGGTAGAATAATATTCAACCCCGTAATTTTTTCAGACTGACCATGATGCACAATGAAAAACCAGCACAGTTCTAGAAACTTTGTTCCCGGGCACTGCATAAACGGCATCCCGTTCCAAAAGTCTTATCTCAAGGATTTATGACGAGCTTTAATGCAGGCAGCAAGTCACTTTTTATTCAGAAAAGATCACAGCCAGGAGAGATGGGGTCGTTGTCTTTGGGACACATGGCATTGTGTTTGACAAGCATCTCTCAAAGGTCATCTCAAGTTCTCTTGCACACGTTGTCTTTCCTCTTCCACTTATGCTGAGTCTTTTTCTCTCTATCACGTGAAAGTACTTCCCACAGAGAAGTTGTTAAATTGATACAGATTACATGTTTCAGTTGAAAAATGTGTCTGTGTTGTGTCCAAAAATAAATAAAGAGTGATGAGATAGGCTCTTTCTGTTCTCACAGCCCTCCTCTTCGTCTCCAAATATGAAAAATCATCAACTTGTGTGGTCCCTATGAGGACGGACTTGAACAAATCTTAAACACACTAGAACTGTTTCTCCCAACCAAATAATCAGTGTATGTAATTCTGCCACAATTGGCCCATTACGCAGGATAGTCAGTCATGGACGAGCTTTAAAGCAGTTTAAAGTACAGGGTAAAGTACGATCCTAAGTGCTTTTCTTTTTCCAAGAAAATCTATGAATGGCTCTCTTTTAATGCCTTGCTAAATAATCTCATGGAACAAGAGATCCTTTCTATTTATTTATTTATTTATTAACATCTTTATAGGAGTATAATTGCTTTACAGTGGTGTGTTAGTTTCTGCTGTATAACAAAGTGAATCAGCTATACGTATACATGCATCCCCATATCCCCTCCCTCTTGCGTCTCCCTCCCACCCTCCCTATCCCACCCCTCTAGGTGGTCACAAAGCACCGAGCTGATCTCCCTGTGCTACTTAAAATTGAAAGAAATGTTCATGCTCCGATAAAGGCAGTCAGACCCAAAGCGCCCCTGGACCATCTTGTTGCTGGTGCGGGGGAGGCATTGGTCATGGCTCCCGTTGTGCTGGAACCTGGGGAGGGGGTGCTGACTTGTTCCCGTGACTTTGAGAATCTCATGCTATCTCAGATCAGTCCCCATGCTGCAGCCCCTGCCCCAGGGAGTGGAGTCCAGGCTCCAGTGATTTCCTATACGTGTCAGCTACCTTACTTGTTGGTTACAAACGGCCTGACTACCAAGGGCTCCTCTTATGACTTCTTTCTACAGACTCCCAATATAGAAAGATTTTATCCACCAACAAATTGTACTTCTGAAGTGGTGATGCACATTCTCTACTAGCCAGTGCCATACCTGACAGCTAAGTTGAGCTCCTGGCTGCCGTGAAAGAACCAGCACTTTCTGTTTGTGGAACATGAGCTAAATCAAGAGCAACTAACAGGTTTTGAATTACTCTGCACAGCTTTCTTGAGTATAAATGCAATATTTCCATTAGGTAACTGCATACCTCCACTAGTTTTTAGAGGAAACTGATCTATGCATATGTTCTGGTTCTGGGTAGTGAAGGGTGTGTGTTTTGAATCTGACAGATGTAGTTTTAAATTTTACTAGCTGTGTAATCTTAGGCAAGTTATCTTCTCAGAGTCTACAGTAAGAACAGAAGAGAAAATAGGTGAAGTGCCTACAACAGTGCCTGGTAAATAATGAGTATTCGATGGATGTAGAACTTTTCAAATTAGCTACCCATCACTTATATTACTGACCAGGATGATTTGCTCCACATTTCCGAGCATATATCCTAACAACTTTTTATTTTCTCCAAATGACCCAATTAATAAATAAACATTTTATTGTAAATGTCATGAAGGCAGAGACTGGATCTTCTGTGTTTGGAAGCTCAACATTAACACTGTTGTTTAAGCACAGAGAAAGCACTCAGTATATGCTTAGTGAGGAATGAATGATGCAATTTAACGCGTGATGTCAAATAATACTGAGAGTAATAATAGGGACCCCCCTGGTGGCACAGTGGCTAAGACTCCATGCTCCCAATGCAGGGGGCCCAGGTTCCATCTCTGGTCAGGGAACTGGATCCCACATACCTGCGGCAACTAAGAGCTCGCATGGCTCAACTAAGGAGCCCGCCTGCTGCAACTAAGACCCAGCGGAACCAAATAAATAAATAAATAAATATTTTTTAAAAATAGTAATAATGATAAACACCTGCATATGCAGACAGAGACTATACAAGTAGGAGATATTGAGATTAGGGAGTAGCTCTGTTCTTAACTTGGGGCAGTCATGAATTACATGAGCCAGGACCGACAAATCACTTGCAGTCAGAACCAGAGACATAAAAACGAGTTTCATCCCATGCCAGGTGAAGTTCTAGGTGCTGGAAATAAAAGTGCTGGCAGGGTGTGTTTCCTGCCCCTAACGAGCTGACAGGCACATGTAAGAGTGACACAGTCAGACGGTTACAATAGGGAGAGAAGAGCAGTGACAGAGGTGAGCCTGGGGTGCCATGCGCGCATGGAGCGGGGCTGAGGAAGGACTGTTTCCTGGCGGGGTTGTGCCTCCCTGGGGTGTAAAGCGGGAGGTCAGGGAAGTTGGTGGTGACCTGGAGGTAGGGCAGGGCAGGGTGAAGGCATCCCAGGAGAAGGATATTTAGCAAAATTAGGCGGAGACTTCGTGGAGGTAGAGCCTTATGTTGCAGGGGAGTAAAGGGTGAGGTTGGGAGTGAGGGAAGTCTTGGGCCCCATGGATCTTATTAAGGAACTTGAACTTGATTCTGCAGATACTTGCGGCCCTGAAACTTTTTAAGCCAAGGAATGGAGTGACCAGACTGCATTTTGAATGAATTCCCCCAGTAGCTCTGTGGAGAGTGGATCAGGGGAAGACAGAACCGGGTTCTGGGTGACAGCGGAGGGACTGTGTTTGCAATTAGTCTGAGAAACTGGAAACCAGGGCCGTGCAGGTTGAGATGGAGAGTAGGTAGTAATTTGAGAAATATTTAGGAAATAGTGTCAGCAGAAATTTGGTGATTGCTGGGCTGTGGGAGTTGAGTTGAGGGAAAAGTTTAAGACAATTTGAGATTTTCAGCTTGCATGGCTATAGATGTAAGTTGATTTTATCCACCAAGAGAGAGAATGCCAGAGGAGGAATGGGTTTTTAGAGGTAGAGATGATGGGGCAGATCTGAGATGCCCGCTGGATACTAAAGATTTCGAGCTTGAACCTCAGAGAAGAGGTTTAGACTAGAGGCATGGGGTCATCTACCCCAAGAACGACAGGAATTTCAGTCTGAGTTGGTTCTGTGGCATAACTGTGACCAGCGGACACACTTATACAACCCAAGTAGAAAGCTGATCCAATGTGGGGAGGAGAAAAGCCTGTAAGTCATTACTTTAAACTTCCTAAGGCTTCCTGGAGAATTAGGGGAAGCAGTCAACTCACAAATTTTAAAATAAAGAACGGCATCAAAAGAGTTCATTCAGTAGACATGTATTCACAGTTTAATATATAAAAAAATAAATATTTTTAAAGAGAAAGAGAGGGGATAAGCATGAAAAAAAAGGAGGGAAGAGAGGAGAGGGGAAAGAGAGTACAGAGCAATTCAGAGGAAAAAAGAAAAGAAGAGGGAGAGAATCTCATGGGAGGAGAAAAAACGTTCTGTTCATGAGAATTTGAAGACGATCGTGGCCACTAGCAGAATGGACTAAAAATCCCGTGGCAGTCCCTCATTCTTATTCAAGTGGGAAACTTAAACTGTTTTGCCAATATCTACAGAATCCACAACATACGCGTACGCCAAATACCCATGTGTTTCCATTTTGAACTTTTCAGGGTATGTTCAGGTTTGCGACATGTTATTAATATTGAATAGATACCATGGCTATTCACTCTCAAGTGAAGGGAAGACCTTTCCAGGGCTAAGAAAGAAGAAAACTATTGATTTTTGCATTCTGGTGTTTTCTTTGCGCCTCTGTGACTTTTAGATTCTTTCTCAGGGCGGACCTGTTTTCCTCATACACAAACTCTGCTCTGTCCTCCCAGGAGGCACCCCCATTGGCCACCAGGCTTCTTCCTGCCACCAGCGGGCATGGGCAGGAGCTGTGGCAGGAGATGGGGGAAGCCAGTGAACCGCTCAGGCCACAGGCTCTGACCAGGAGTGGATAGGCCTGGTTCATATCCCAGCACTGGGTCCTGAGCTGGTGACCTCGGGCAAGGCACCTAACAGCCGCGTCTCAGTTCTGTCAAATCCAAAGGAAGGATAACATCACCTTCCCCTCAGAGATGTGAAATCAGGAAAACACGGGGAAAAGCCCTTAGCCCAAGGTCTGGTAATGAGTCAACACTCCATATTGTGCAATCATCATCAATATTATTAAAATGAGTTCTCTTATTTATTTAATTAATACCAATCTTAATGGAATAGTTCCTTACTAATCTTTTGTTTTTTTATTATCTTTTTTATTTTTTTCTGGCCGGCTGCCGCTTGCCTTGTGGGATCTTAGTTTCCCAACCAGGGATCGAACCCGGGTCCTAGGCAGTGAAAGCGCAGAGTCTTAACCACTGGACCACCCAGGAATTCCCTGTATTTTATTATCATTTTAATGGTCTAATCTGCACTCCCCTGGAGAATGGGCTTTAGAGTACTTCTCGCTTCCTTGCTGTCCCCTATAAATCACACACTCCACAGCTGAGGGACTGGGCAGCCACCAGGCAGTGGGGCAAGCCAAGGCCAGACAGATTGCTTTTAGGATCTGCCCAAATTTAAGGACACAGCCTGCTCTTGGCCAGATGGTCAAATGAATGCCTTCATCACAATGAGACTGAAATTTCAGGATACGGTGGAAAGACACAGTCACAGCACACGAGGAACCTCCGGTGTTACCTGTCCTGCTTGCAGCCCACACTGGAGACCTTGACCCCACCCCCACCCCCACCCCGGGCTGTCCTGGTGCTGGTGTGGCCCTGGGCGGGCTGACCTCAGAGGCGCCACCTCCCTGCTGAGTGTAGCAGGCTGGACCAGGGGAGCAACCCCGTATCATTACTTTGCTGGGGCAAGATGCTCCATTCTAGTAAAATTCGATTACTATCATTTTTACCCAGGAAGAAATCCCCTTAAACACTCTTTGCCTTTATTGGGGACAAAAAGATATAAGTTTCTCCATATTCTCTTAGGGAGAAATACATCTTTAAAAAGGCCCTTCACACAGGGGGCTCGTACATGCTAATCTGTCCCCTCAGTGCCCTGTATCTTCTGGGAAAGGGATGGACTGTGGTGGATAGACCCTTGGCTAAAAGCGCTGATATCCTTTCCGTGGGCTCCTGGCAGCAGAAGGGCATCTGCCTGAGGAACCCCAGGTTCCAGGCTCCGCGGGAGGGTCGTACTGGGCTGTCCTGCAGCTGCAGTGCTGGCAGTGGGGAAAGGAGGTGGTGCCTTACGGGGAAGTTCTCCACACACTTTCTTCCTTGGTCCTCGTTCTGGAGCCCACCTCCTCCTTTCTCACCCACAGCTTCTCCTCTCCCACCTCTTCTGCTCCTTCTGGTGTGGGAGCCCCTTCTGCCGACATTTCCCTCATCAGAATGTTTGCTTTTAGCTGAAGTTTGGGTGATTTATCTCTCCTGGCCCTTGTCATTCGGGATTTGACAGGCAAGTTTTTGGGTCCACACGGGCCTTTCTAGTCTTTGCCTCTATTATTTTTCTAGATCACAGAGAGAAGTGTCACAAACACTGAACAAATAGAGCATTGATTCCCTCTCGGAGCCCAAACATCACTCTATTGGCATAAACTGTACATATGCCAGTGGAGCGGGCTCATCTGACGTGAATGGCCGGGCTAGCTCCTTTTTTAGTGGCAGGTGCTCGCCGGCCTCCAGGAAGGGGTTGGTTCAGCCAGCGTGGAACAGCCTGCTCACAGGGACACTGTCACACTGGAAAAACGGCTGAGATTCTTTAAGCTGCCATATCCCACAATTAAATGCACAAGGTGTGAGAAGATGAAGTCAGTGTGGGTCAAGCCCCTGCATCCTCAGAGGGACCCCCGGGCAGGGGATGCAGCCCAGTGATGAGCTCACCTGGGGCTTCAGGCCTATGATTCTGGGTTCAGGTCCTTGTTGAGAAAATTCTTTAACCTTCTAACGCTTGGTTTCCATGTTTGTAAGATGGTGATGATAATACCTGCCTTAATCACGAGCATTAAACTAGATAACCTAGGGAAGGAATTTAACATTGGGTCTGGCATTTCATAAAAACTATATAAATGACAGCTACTAATATTACATTAATTGATTTATTCCTTATTCCTCTGTTGTGGATGAGGACACCCAGGTGCAGAGAATGAATGACATCTGTCCAGGGTTACAAAGCTATTAGAGCAGCTGGGGGTCGGGGCAGTTCTCAGGTGCACCTGACAGCAAGCCCCGCCCCTCCTGCCTTCCTGAGACCCTCAGACACCCCTGTGCTCCCAGGAAGCACAGCGGCCTTGGGTGCGTGAGGACCCTCCCTTGATGTGCGTGAGGCTGAAACACAATGAGACAGTTGAGGGACCTGATTTATTTCTATCAAGGCTCTTGCACTATAATGATGGAAATTATTAGCCCTATTGATCCGCCTATCTGGTCATTCTTATGGCACTTTTTAGTGTAGAATCTGAAGGTTTAATGGTTCTGAATTCTAACACACTGTATTACACTCAGAAATGAGAAATTCTTATTAAACTTAATTAACCTAATTCTCTTCCAACGTTTTTCAAAGAGCATCTCCGTGAGGGGTGCCCTAGCCGTCCTGTCTACAATTCCCAGCAACACACATGCACACACACCCGCTCAACCGATGGAGGAAACTTCTGTTGTTCTTCCCTCTGTCTGTGTCCTACTTCGCTCTTATCAAGATCTGGGAATTCTTTGTGTTTAACTCATTTACCTTGCTTGCTTTCCATCTCCCCCACTACAGTGTGAGCCGCCATGGTTGGTGTTCAGTGAATCCTTGCAGAATAGGTGGACAAATCGATCCATATTGTCTCCCCTATGACTTCCCACTCTTCAGCCCGTGTATTCCACAGAACCTACATTCTCCAGCTAATCAGGCTACCTCCCCTCTTTTACAATTTGCTCCTAAAACTCTTCGTGGTGTTTCATTTCTATTCCATCACCTGTTGTGACCTCAGTTAAACTAGTAAGTAAGTAATATGGGTCTGTTTTGCCTTAGATGTATTAAATTTATTTTTCTGAAAGGTATGAAAAGACTTTTTAGTATTTCTATCATTATGCCCAGGGAAGTGAGACTTCAGGGAAACCATGTTCTATCAAAGGGATAAAAGGAAAGGAAAGAAAAGATACAGTGGAAAGGATAGAAGACTAGGAGTCAGGAACTTGGGTTCTAAGGCTGGCTATTACTTCAGGTGACTTTGGGAAAGCACTGAATTTCTCCAGAACTAGGTTTCCTTCCCTGGAGAATGAGTGGGTCCATGCAGATGACCTCAAGGGTCTCCAAAGATCTATTATTCTAGGTCTAACCATAGACTATAGGTCTAACCAGCTCTAACACTCCACATCTCAAACTAACTTAAAAGATGTTTTCTAATGTCAGGGACATTTTACAGGTTTTGCTTCTTTCTACCATGCTAAGGAAATTGTTTTCCTTCCACAGGTATAAGTATTGCTCCAGCAAGATTGGAGCAATAAGGGTTTCTATTTTGAATTCCTTTGCACCCAAGCCAACCCTTCATTTTCTGAGGAGTAATAGAAACAAAACTGTCAAGGTTTTCAAAACTGATGGAAGGTGGCCTTTGGCAACCTTTTAAATTTGTTCTCTAGGCTCATGCAAAACATGCAAAATAAAGCTAGAAGTTTTCTTTGAAAATAAAATTGGCTTGAAACAAATGGGGATTTGGAAACAGGCAGCCGGAGCAGATTTCCTTCTGTAAATGTCACATTGACTCTCCATGGGGCGGGGGGTGGGGCCAGAAAATGCCAGGAATTTAAAAATCAGCTTTGGTCGTTAATAGGCTAAAGGGTCACTCTTTTGGAATATGGGATGCTGCTGGTAATATTAAGTTCTCTCCACTGAAGAATAGAAGACTTGGCTTAAAAAATATATACTTATACAGAGGATCTCCTGTTAGATTGTGATCAATCTTTATCCATGTCCTGGAAGAGAGAGAGTTTATTAGTTTTAATAAAATGAGAGATCATGGGAGCACTAAGTTGGAAAACTTTGATGAAAAAGGTCAGAACAAACATTTCCCAGATTTCATCTGACAACTGCCTTAGATAAATTTTAAAATGAGTTTGACTTTGTATAGTATTTATGGGGAACGTACATGTAAATATTTTCTGAGCATTAATAAATAGGCAGGATGTTGATAAATAACTTAATTCATTAATGAAACATGTTAAGTAGAATGGCGCTGACATTTATTAAACAGCTTCTCAGAACAAGCCTTTCATATGCATTGCCAAAATTAATACAGTCAACAAATATGAGAGGGAGATATTATTTTCCCATGAAATGCTTGGGGAAACAGGCTCCGAGAGGTCTGATACTTGCCTAAGACTAAATATTGATAGTTAATGAGTTCTTATGGACTGAATGTATGTGTGCGTGTGTCCCCAAATTCATATGGTGAAGCCCTAACACCCAGTGTGATGGTGTTAGGAGGTGGTTGGGTTTAGGTGAAGCCATGAGGGTGGAGCTGTTATAATGGGATTAGTTTCCTTGTAAGGAAGGAAGAGAGACCAGAGCTTTCTCTCTCTGAGAGCACACAATGACCATCTGAGCACACAACTAGAAGGCGGCTGTCTGCAAGCCAGGAGGAGAGTCCTACCAGGAGCCAAATCAGCTGGCATCTTGTTCTTGGATTTCTCAGCCTCCAGAACAGTGAGAAATAAATGTCTGTTGTTTAAGCTGGCCAGTGTGTGGTGTTTGTTATAGCAGCCTGAGCTAAGACAGTGGCATTAGGATCCAGCTCTGTCCAATTTCAAAGTGCACACTTACAGGGATATGGGATCAAGGAAGCTGCCATGGGCAAGGGGGTACCGAATGGACCAGGCGGACGCACAACGTATTTGGGACCACTGTGGTCTAAGGAGCTAGAGCCTAATGAGATTAACTCCTTTCTCGCCAGAGTAGAAACCCAGAAAGTGGGAGATGCCTTCCTAGGTTTCTCCTTTCCTACACATGCCCCCACAGAATCAGCCTCTAAGCCCTGCAGCACCTCTGCAGCTTACGTCAGTCTGTCCTCTGGCCACCCCTGCTCTCCTGCTTTAGTTCATCGGCACCTTCTCTCTCCATTGGTCTTCCTGCCTTCAGTCTTACCCCTTCCGTTCATCCTAACCCTGAAATGATCTCTTTAAACTAAAAATTATTTATGTTGTTTTCCTGCTTTAATTCCCTCAGTGGTACAAGGTGCAATGTGGGGAGCGTCACTGGGCCGCTGTAAGCAGAACACATGGGGTGGGCGATATTGTGGTTCTTATATTTGCAGGAAATATAGCCCATCATAGGGTAAGGCTGAGGGCTGTTCTCTGTGCCTTGTCTCCTTTGCCTGACCTGATGCCGTTCTTCTTTTTTTTTTTTTTTGCGGTACGCGGGCCTCTCACTGTTGTGGCCTCTCCCGTTGCGGAGCACAGGCTCCGGACGCGCAGGCTCAGCGGGCACGGCTCACGGGCCCAGCCGCTCCGCGGCATGTGGGATCTTCCCGGACCGGGGCACGAACCCGCGTCCCCTGCATCAGCAGGCGGACTCTCAACCACTGCCCCACCAGGGAAGCCAGTGATGCCGTTCTTCTTAATCCCTCCCCTGTTCTTCTTTGTAGGATCAGCCAGATCCAGTAAGCAGGTATGCTTTGCTAGGGATAAAGGCAGAAACAAATACAAAACTAGATCAGTATGATTTTGAGGAGGAACTGTATGAAAATGTAAATAATGCATATTTAAAGTAATCACCGTAATGCTATTTATGTAACACCTTCTCACCCAAAGATGGCAAAGCAGTTTACAGAGATTCTCTCAATAATCCTCACCGATCTCCATTAAATTGTGCTATAAATGCATTTCAAATCATGAGTGTCTCTCTCACCTTCCAAACCATCACTCGGTACTTTGTGGAGTTACTTAGCCTAGGCTGCTAGTTACTTAACAGAGATGCCACTTTTGAGAATCCGTGTCTGTTCCCGTACAGACTGAAATGCAGGCCTCAGCTGTCATGGACATCTGAGTCAGAGTCCTCATCAAGCGGAAATGTGCGAAGGTCTGTTAAGGCCACTTCTCATTTTCTTGATTGAAATTAAGAAAATAAGTTCATTTGTACCTTTTTTTTAGATTCCACATATAAACGATACCATATGATATTTGTCTTTGTCTGACTTACTTCACTCAGTAATAGAGTTACAGATGTAGAAAACAAACTTACAGTTACCAGGGGGGAAAGGCAGGTGAGGGATAAGTTGGGAGACTGGGACTGATATATACACACTACTAAACATAAAATAGAGAACTAATAAGAACCTGCTGTAGAGCACAGGGAACTCTACTCAATACTCTGTAATGACCTATATGGGAAAAGAATCTAAAAAAGAGTGGTTATGTGTATATGTATAACTGATTCACTTTGCTGTACAGCAGAAACTAACACAACATTGTAAATCGACTATACTCCAATAGAATTTTTAAAAAAGAAATTAAGAAAATAATAATTATCAGCGTGTTGAAGGCCAGAGCAGCCTCCCTGCATGAGCTGTTTTGTAAGACGGGCTTCTCCATCCAGAACAGGCGCTATGGCCGACGCACGATCCTTCTAGACCTCACAGGGTCTGCCTCCTGACTTTCCTTGCTCGTCTCAGTCCTATGCCTCTGGCCTCCTGTTCCAAGGCATGCTCTGCCTTGGAGCCTTTGCACCTGCTGTTCTTCTGGCTGGAAGCTCTTTCTTTTTCACCGTTGTGTTCCCCAGTGCCTAGAACTGTGCCCAAAACATAGAGGCCCTCAATCCATATATGATGGACGAATAAATAAGTGGGTAGACAAACGGCTCTTGGCTTATATCTGTGGGGTAATTAGAACCATCAGTGTATTTATTTACAGCTGTGTTTAGCTGTGTTTAAGGTATATTTTTAAAGTCAAGGCTTCAGACACAATGTCATAGCATATGAAACTTTGTTTAAATTTACATGAGATTTGTCATTTTGACTAGAAAACATGAAAGGGGAAGATCTTCATGGTCTACAAGTGTCATCGAGGCAGAAACTCTTACAAAAGCGATGAACTGGTGTGTGAATTGCAGTGCATGGATGTGATCTTTATCCATCACTCCTCCTGTGTGTATGATTTTTCCTGTCTATACAAAATATAGACAGAATATAAGTATACACACATATATACATATGTACACACATACACGCATGTACACACACATATATGCATATGTACATACATGTGTATACACACATGTACACGTAAGTACACACGCATCCATAAACGTATACACACACATATATAACATACATGGTTTTTACTTGCCTCTAAAGACACAGTTTTAAGACCTGGTGATATATGTAAAGAGTCCTAAACTCTTTCCAAAATAAAGTGTCTTCAGCTAGCTGCCAGCCAAATGGTTCTGCCTGCTGCGTTGTTTCCTAGAATTCCGTCGACTGTCTGTATTGTCTTAACTTAGGACTTTGGAGCCTTTCTTTGGCTGCTCTGTTTGCATTCCCCGTGGACATCTGTTGTTCCTTCTACTCTCGGCCAGTGTCCACCCTTCTCCCACAAAACACTGGGCACTGCAGCAGTAGAGCCGCAGCACAGGCAGAGGGGCTCTGTTCCAGAACTTCAGTCCTGGTGGGCTGGTCAATTCTGGGACCCACACAGAGAAACCAATCAGAACAGAGAGACTCAGCATCACACAGACACTGGCAGATGCTCATCTCTGCTGAGTGTCTTCACTGGACTGGCCAATGAGATCTACAGTTGCTTCCAAACATGCATGAGATGTGTGCCTGTTTCAGGGCTGAGCTCAGTGTTTAGAAGTAGCTATTTAGAGGCAGAGTGACCTATTTCAGAGGTCCAGTTCTCTTACGCTGTCCAAGTGCTCCATCCAGCAGCTGGTCCTGCAGCAGTGGGATCCCGAAGGCCAGAGCTGGGTTTGAGGATTGAATGCGTTACCCAAAGAAGCAAAGAGGGAACATAGTGAGAGAGGTGTAGAACCACGTTCAAGCTGAGAGCGAGAAATTGAAAATACCTAGTCTAATGGTTGGTTGGATGGGGCGGCAGCCATGGGGGCGGTCACGAGACAAAGCTGACCAGGAGCTGGGGGTGTAGTCAGGAGTGCAGGTGGGAGAGAGGGACAGAGCAAGTGTCTCAAGTGGCCCGCCTTTCCTGAGCGCCTCGCTACCCACCAGTGCATCCCAGACTCTGGACAGGCCTGATTTAAACGTCCAGAGGCAGGGCGGCCACAGATCTCCCACGAGCAGGATAACAGAGCAGAAAGAATGCCCGTGACACTTACTGACGGTAGCTCACCAAGAAAGGAGGAGTGTGCGGGCCTTTCAGAAGAAGATAGAAATTCAATACAGCCTTGACAAAGTTGAAGACCAGCGTCAGCTTCAACCGGTGTCCGATACAGGGTGTGTATAGAGAGGGAAGAACAATTTGCTCAAAAGCAAGATCAGCAATGAAAGGTTTTGTGACTTTCTGGATGACCCGCTACGTGTTGCCGTTAAAGGATCAGGAGACTGAGATGCTCTGTCAGAGCCATCGCCAGAGGAGCCCAATCATCTGCTACTCCCACGCCGCCTGCCTTCCCAGCCCCTCCCCGCCCTGGGCCGATTTGATCCACTTAGAGAGACACGGCCTCTTTCTCTGAGTTGCTCAAGCTGGGTAGAAAGCACGGATAAAAAGTTTCACCTCACGTCTAAATATCGTCCGCTCCACGTACCTGTGGGATAACCTATGCGTTGTGTGTGCAGTAGTGGCCGAGAAAGAGGAATGATGGGATTTGCACTAGCAATGGTGTCTACGGACGTTTGCTACCTCTTCTCCTAGTAGCAGGGACGATGCCAAAGAGGAGGTGGTATTTCAATAGCTGCTGGAACAGAGGAAGATGGAGAACTTTGATGGGGGTGGGAGGCAAGTGCTTGCAGGTTTTGGTACAAACCACTGTGAGCCTGAGGACGCTTAGGGAGGAGAAGTGAGAGGGGCCGAGGGGTAGGAGGGCTAAGACAGAGGCTCAGACAAGAACACAGGGTAACCGGGGTTGCTTCAGCTAGAGAACAAAGACATGCGGGTTACTATACAGCAGGCATCTGGGGTCTATCAGGTCTATTTTACTTACAAATAAAATAGATAAAACTCGAGCACACAAGGAGATAATGCAGTAAGTAACGTTTCTGTGATGCTGTACAGGCTACACAGCACATCTGCATGTTACATAGACTTTTCTTTTCCCAACAATCCCGTAGAACAGGTGTGTATCATCATTCTCTCTTTACAGTTGAAGTGAGACCCAGAAAAACTTAAACAACTATCCGGGATGCAGAACCCTTCTTGGTTAGCGGAATGCATGCCAGCTGCTGAAACAAACGATTCCCAAAGTGAGGTGGCTTAGTAAACAGAACATATTTCTTGCCATTGCTAAATAGATACACACATACACTCATACATACATAAAATTAGCTACAGCTTAACGAAGAGATTTCAGGCATTAAACTGTAACTGACATGTTAACAAGGGTTGTGATAGTGTGGCAGACAGATGAATTTTACTTCTTTCATCTATTGTTTCCTGGTTTTCTAAAATAGTTTCATTTTATAATGAAACTATAATAATTGAACAGTTGTCAAAAGACAATCCTTTTATCACTTTCTGAACTTGGGAGGCCGGACTCACTTAAGAGTCTGCGCTTCAGGTGGCATGATTTCTCCCACCAGTCAGGGTATGTATCCTGCAGGACGAGGGGTCGCAGGAAATGTTTGTTGAAACAGTGCGTTGAGGCTGCTTTTGTAGTAGGCAAAGGAGCCCACAACTTCAGCTACACAACTTTTTATCTTGAAAGAACTCATACTTTTTGTAGCTTTTATTCCACATTTAATTTAAAATGACTAACGCACCCAGCAGAGGACCTCACTCCAGACTTTCAAGGAAATTTTTACTTTTTATGGAAAATGACACTTCAGTGGTTAAATTTCTCATGTCTTTGGTGCTTCCGGCCCTAATAGCACCAGTTGACAACACCACAACCACATGGAAACATATTTTTGGAAGCAAAACTTTAATTTTCTACAGCATTTGCTATAGAGAGTGAAGAAAATTTAAGAACTACTCGTTTTCTTTTTTTTTCTTAACGAAGTGGAATCCACTGTGTTGAAGACTTGATACTATGTGATTGTCTAGCCATTTTTTTGTAAATTAGAAAACAATCTAGTGTGATCATGATCATTGTAAGGATTTATTTGGAAAGTTACATTTTATTTGTGAATTTTTTTCTAAATCAGGGTAACTATGAACTTGACTGGTTTATTCCACTTTTCATTATGTTGTTTTGTTCTTAGCGATTATGACCGGTGGAGAATTACATCGACTAACTTGATAAATTCAAAAAAAGAAAGAAAGCAAACATTTGCGGAATACTTTGTAGTTACGTATAAATTGAGACAATTTTATTTCTCTTTTGAATGATGTTGATTTAGAAAAAAAACCTGAGCTGAGGAATAAAAGAAGAGGTAAAGAAACATGTGGAAATGAGAAAAAAAAAAAAAAAAGCAGTGCAGTTTGGCTCTGCCCTATCTTACATGTCCATCCCATCAACTAATGGATAATATACAATTATGAAAATTCATTATTGGAACAGTGCACAAGCCTATTGATTTTGCCATCATGAGTACATTATCCTCTTACCTTCTCAAGACTAAAATAAATAGGCAGAGTAATAAGATCCTCCATAAATTAGAGTCATTCATTTTCAGCTTGAGAAAGGAAAGTATGCCATACTTTCAGCACTTCAGCTGAGATCTAGCAGAGGAGAACTTTACAAGATAATAATTTTTAAAGGAATGTATTTCTATCTTCACAGTAAATAAGCATACTCATAGCCACGGTAGCCTCCAGGTAAAATGTTGAAGACATTTAGCACGTAAAGGAAGGACAGATGCAAATGATATTGATACTTTTAACGGTGCTATCATAAATATTTTAATACTCGGTATGTAAATTACTATATTATGTACCCAGGTTTCCTCAGTCAACAGATATTTACTACATATGTACCAAAAGCAAGGCCCTTTCCCAAGTGGTAGAGGAAATAAAAATAATTTTAGTATATGGTCCCTGCCTTCCAAAAAGGAGATGATCTAAATAGTCACACCTGTGACAATCAGTAATAATAACTACAACGACAATAGCGACACCAACAACTGCTGAGCGTTTACAATGTGCCAAGACTGTGCTAATTGTTCCCGCCAGCATGAAGTCGTGAACCTCGCGTTGACCTTGTGAGTGGCACGATTTCTACCCCCATTTTATAGACGAGGAAATAGAGGCTGAGACCATTCATCCAGCTGTCAGAGAATAGGTAGTTCTCCATAAATAACTTTCCAGATACATGAAGAAATATCCAAAGTCCCTATATTTGTCTTAGTCACTTTGGATGAACTTTGCTAATGCATGCGGCATAGGCTCCACACAACAGAAGGGTTCCTGAAAACCTTCCTTGACTACCTAGGAGGGTTGTGTAGCCCACATTTCGTTTTGTTTTCATGTGGTGGTTTTGGGGCTCCAGTCCCTTTCGGAGTGGCGTCAGACTGGCAGGAATCAAAACAGTTAGGCTTGTGTGTTAGTGAGAGTAAATTACCTCTGAATGAAGTCCAGGCGAACTTGCTCTGAAAAAAGGAATGCATTTTTGAAAGAAACATTGTGTATTCTGGCTGCTCTCGGACTCTTAGTCATTTGTTCGGTCTCACTTCTGGTTCTGCACCTTGATGAGAGCAGTTAGGCTATAGAATAAATGAGATGCTATGGTATATGGTTGCGAGAAGAAAACATCATCAATACTTTAACTCCTATAATCTGTTCATGATCACTAAACCCTTAGCACAGTTTATGGACTGTTCAATCTGAAATCATCAGTATGGCTCCAAAGCCCTAAGCTTTAGCCTCCAGGACAGAAAAGTACTTCGGGATGCCTGTGATGTTCCCAGAAGGCTGCATACATTAGTGGACAGAGAAAGAATGAGGGTAGGAGGGATTAGAATGAGAGCCACCGTCCAAGGTCATGTCCTGGTTAATGAGAGCCAGGCTGGGAGCCAGGTATGGGGAAGCTGGCCTTTACAAGGGCAGGAGCCGATCCGAGCTCCAGCTGACCTCAAGAACCTACATCTTCACAGCTGCCTGAAGAACAGACCGAACTGGCAAAAGCCCAAAGGAATCCTGGAATCTGGAACTTGGATGCTCTGTCCATTGCAGGTTTTGCACTTTTCCTGCTGATAATTGTGCTCAGGGACCCCATGTAGTTGGTAACTGAGTGAACCTGGAGACCCTCATGATAGACATGTCAGTAAGTAAGTTTTGAACATATAAGGCATAAAGAGGGTCACTGTGCTGAGTCGTTGGTACAACTGCGCTGCGTTCCTGGAGGTGTTATTTGAGAGTGGCCTTGCTGTCATTATCTTTACCTTTTATTCTTAACAATTGGCCAAACATGAATTAATCAGTTTAACTATGTCACCAGCACCTTCCTTTAACTCAGTATAAACAAAAATATCCTACATTGAGGCGTGTTCTTCAAAGAATGGACCCTTTCTTCAAGCCGTGAGAGTTCCCGGTACTCTGGTTATTCTAGAAGGATCGGGCCCCATGCCTGGGAGGCTGTAGAGAAGGTTCGTCCATCAGATGAATGTTAGATTAAACCCCCTCTAAATTCCACCTGGCCTCTGTGTGGTCCCTGCTTTGTGCCCTGCCAAGCTGCGGCTTAGCACTCATCCCCCTTTTGCTTTAGTCCCCATCTTCTGTTTTTGCCTCTGCTGAGATCTGGCCACCGGACAACTTTCTAGTCATCCTTCAAGTGGAAGCGCCTATGCTTCCAATCTTGGAGGCCTCTCCGCTCTGGCAGCAAGTGTTGGGTATTCCCTGCGTGAACAGCCTCAGTGCTTCAGACCCACTTGGCTGGGTTGCTGATCGTGCTGTGTTGCTTGTCTCTCTGATCATTCCACTGAGAGCACCATGTGTTATCCATGTTTATACTCCTGGGGTCTCACATAACACCTAGAGCATTGCAGGTACTCAAGTAATGTGGTTTCAGTTTAATTATAGTCCCCTGAGAATATATGATTCAAGCTTACCTACATTAGAAAATATAGGCTAAACTGCTTTAACCAGATGTCCCCCAATTATTCAGAGTGTTAGAGTCTGGAACAGCTAACTGACCAGGATAGCTGCTCCATTTTGCTGATGGCTCTGTTCCCAAGGTCGCTGATTCCATCTTCAACACATGGCTTCCAGGCCACTCTGCCCGCGGCCATCTTGGCCAGGAGAAGGCAGGGAAGAGGAAGTAGACCTTGGCCTTAAAGGCTCTGGCCCAGAACAGCATTTCTGCTGAACACCATAGGCCAGAACACTGTCCTCTGGCCAGACCTAAGAGCAACGGGTCTGGGACATGGGTCCTGCTTGTGTGCTCAAGAGGAGTGGAGAGCATGCATCTCGATGGACAGCTAGCATTCTCTGCTACAAGCCTCTTTCTTGATAAACTGCCACTTTTGCTTTCATAAGCATGACCATATTCCCATCATTGGTCTTCAAAATATCACAGTCATCTCTGACTTCTTTTTTTTGTTTGCTTGTTTGTTTTTGCGGTCCGCGGGCCTCTCACTGTCGTGGCCTCTCCCGTGGCGGAGCACAGGCTCCGGACGCGCAGGCTCAGCGGCCATCATGGCTCACGGGCCCAGCTGCTCCGCGGCATGTGGGATCTTCCCGGACCGGGGCACGAACCCGCGTCCCCTGCATCGGCAGGCGGACTCTCAACCACCGCGCCACCAGGGAAGCCCAGGACACATACCTTTGATGGCTTGTTTTTGTTTTAAGGACTCCAAAAAGTAACAATAAAGAGAAAAGTCAGGGAAGGAAAAGATTGTAGGAATAAATGAAGACCAACAAATGAGAAAAGCAAAGACTATTCTGAGCTTGATACAGGGGGTCTGCCATGTTACTGGCATTTTGGCAGAGACTCAAAGGTCCAGGGAGGAGTGGCAAAGCTTCATAGTGCAAAAAAGGGAAGGCTTCAGATGCGTGCACCCTGAGTGGAGACTGTTGGTCTGGGGAAGCTGTAAGTGGGCTGAATAGAAGCAGGGGATTCAGAATCGGTAGGGGAGCATATCTGGCTCTCTCTGGTTCATCGTAAGTTGGAAGCAGGGACAAACATCAGGGAAGCTGTCAGTTATTAATCACATCCTCGTCATTTTGGGCTGATTGTTACAGAAGTTATTGTCTAGCTTCCTGGATTGTCACTAGAGATATTGGTCTGACTTCCTACAATCTGACTTACAGATGCTGGCATTCTGGGCTGTTTATCGTAGATAAGGGATTGGTTTCCTGGGCAGGTTGCTGCAGGTTATGGGTCAAAGTTCTATTTTTATATATGTCCTTTGGCCATTGTCCATTTGTATATCTAGTTTCCCAAGACAGAGATGTAAACTAGGAGTCTGCTGTCTATGTGTAAGCATAGTGGTGGCAGGGAACGGGGGAGAGAGTTGGCCACAGAGGTGTTTAGGTGGGGATAGACCTTAAGAGAAGCAGTTGTTAATAGAGCAAGCAGTACGAAATGATGTCATTCTCCATAAAACAAGCCTCACTAAGATGGCAGGGGCATCTTCATACAAGAATAGGTCCCGTCCCGTGTTAGAGCACGTAAAGAGTGGAAGGCTTTGACCTTAAAAAAAAAGATTCAGAGTAATTTAGTAACCCAAATTAACAAGTAATTGGATAGAAAATAAAGTTTAGATTTGTGGGCATAATGCCTTAAAGATGCTGCCAGGTGAAGCCGCTGTGTAATGGGATAGCCCAATACAGACAGCAGTGGCAAAGGGGAAGCCATTCAATGGGACTTACACTCCCGGCACCCCCCAGGGTTAGATGGAAGCCTGCTTCCTGGATGCTGCTTTGGAACATCCTTGACAGGTTCTTAGCGCTTCATACCAGATTTCTGTCAATGGTCCATCTGCCAGCCTCAGCTCTGCCTCCGGGATCTCGCGG
The DNA here is from genome assembly GCA_004363435.1 of Platanista minor. Taxonomy (NCBI): domain Eukaryota; kingdom Metazoa; phylum Chordata; class Mammalia; order Artiodactyla; family Platanistidae; genus Platanista; species Platanista minor. The sequence goes on along the minus strand of RJWK010004660.1, from coordinate 656 downwards.
AATTTATCTTGCCTCTTTCTTAGTTTCTGTCTCTGCTACCCCTGAGTGATGCTGAGTCAGCAAACACAAGTGCCACGTTATACTTCCACACTCTCAACACCCTTAAAACCTGCTGCACATGACACTTCTGTGTTTAGCTATCATTATGGAGAATAGTTATTTACTCTGTCCCTTAAAGAAGGATTCTCAGAATGATGTTTTAGACTAAATTTTAATTAGCTGTAGAATGACTTACTTTTCTCTATTAATTAATCACACCTGGAGGTATCTAAACTACTGGACATAGACTCCTCTGATATATAATACCCACTTTAGGCCAGTTAACTGTATTTCAACAAAAATGCCTAGAATGCCTCAGCCTGTCTGTAATGGGTGTGATGAGGTGATGTAATCACATTGAATGGGAGAAAACATTACAGTATGTGTTAACTTAATTTTTTCCCACAAGCGTAATAGGAATAGAATATAATGAAGGCAGTAAAGTATGGGGAAAAGAGGTGTGTGTGTGTGTGTGTGTGTGTGTGCGCGCACATGTGTGTGTGTGTGCGTGTGTGCACATATGCGCGTGTGTGTGTGTCTGCGCGCGCATGTGTGTATCTGTGTGTGTGTGTGCGCGCGCATGTGTATGTGTGTGTGTGTGTGCGCGCGCGCATGTG
>RJWK010004659.1:0-58572 GCA_004363435.1 Platanista minor | reverse complement strand
GTTGGCTCTCCCGCCTCAGAGGCACAGCACTGAGTCCTGGCTGCAGCACCAAGAGCCTTTCATCTACATGGCTCAGAATAAAACAGAGAAAAAGTAGAAAAAAAGGAAGGAAGGAATAAAGAAAGGAAGGAAGAAAGGAAGAAAGAAAGAGGATAAAATAGAATAGAGTAAGATGAAATAGAATAAAGTTATTAAAATAAAAAATATTAAGATAAAAAATGTTTTTTAAGTTGCAAAAAAAAAAAAGGACAGATAGAACCCTAGGAGAAATGGTGAAAGCAAAGCTATACGGAAAAAAATCTCACAGAGAAGAATACAAATGCACACTCACAAAAAGAGGAAAAGGGGAAAAAATAATAAATCTTGCTCTCAAAATCCACCTCCTCAATTTCGGATGATTCGTTGTCTATTCATGTATTCCACAGATGCAGGGTACATCAGGTTGATTGTGGGGATTTAATCCGCTGCTCCTGAGGCTGCTGGGAGAGATTTCCCTTTTTCTTCTTTTTTCGCACAGCTCCTGGGGCTCAGCTTTGGATTTGGCCCCGCCTCTGCGTGTAGGTCGCCGGAGGGCGTCTGTTCTTCGCCCAGACTGGACGGGGTTAAAGGAGCCGCTGACTCGGGGGCTCTGGCTCACTCAGGCCGGGGGGAGGGAGGGGCACGGAGTGCAGGGCGAGCCTGTGGCATCAGAGGCCGGCAGAACGTTGCTGTAGCCTGAGGCGTGCCTTGCGTTTTCCCTGGGAAGCCGTTCCTGGATCCCGGAACCATGGCAGTGGCGGGCTGCACAGGCTCCCTGGAGGGGAGGTGTGGAGAGTGATCTGTGCTCGCACACAGGCTTCTTGGTGGCGACAGCAGCAGCCTTAGTGTCTCAGGCCTGTCTCGGGGGTCCACGCCGTTAGCCGCGGCTCACGCCCGTCTCTGGAGCTCCTTTAAGTGGTGCTCTTAATTCCCTCTCCTCGCGCACCAGGAAACAAAGAGGGAGGAAAAAGTCTCTTACCTCTTCGGCAGGTCCAGACTTTTCCCCGGACTCCCTCCCGGCTAGCCGTGGTGCACTAAGCCCCTGCGGGCTGTGTTCACGCCTCCGAGCCTCAGCTCCCATCCCCACCCGCACCGGCAGGGGAGCAGACAAGCCTCTTGTGCTGGTGAGTGCCAGTCGGCACTGATCCTCTGTGCAGGAACGTCTCCACTTTGCCCTCCGCGCCAGCCCCTGTTGCTCTGTTCTCTTCCGCGACTCCGAAGCTTCACCCCCTCCGCCACCCCTAGTCTCCGCCCGCGAAGGGGCTTCCAGTGTGTGGAAACCTTTCCTCCTAAACAGCTCCCTCCCACTGGTGCTGGTCACATCCCTATTCTTTTGTCTCTGTTTATTCTTTTTTCTTTTGCCCTACCCAGGTACGTGGGGAAGTTTCTTGCCTTTTGGGAGGTCTGAGGTCTTCTGCCAGCGTTCAGTTGGTGTTCTGTAGGAGCTGTTCCACGTGTAGATGTATTTCTGGTGTATCTGTGGGGAGGAAGTTGATCTCTGCGTCTTACTCTTCCACCATCTTCTCTCTCCCCGCTCCTCACATATTTATAATATCTACCACCTTATCCCCCCATCTCCCTCTCATTCTCAGCAGATAATCTTTACTAAGAAAATAGTTTGACAGTTACTTATAAAGACAAATATACCCTTACATTTTAACCCAGCAAACCTACTCCTGGAATTTTACCATAGAAGATTGAAAACTTATGTTCACACAAGAAAATGTGCCTGAATGATGATTGTAGCTTTATTTGTAATAACCAAAACCTGGGAACGACCCTTATGTTCTTCAGTGGGTGAATGAATAAACAAATTATGGTTCCTTCATAGAGTGGACGTTTTTTCTTAGCAAAAAAAGAAACAAATTATTGATAAACAACTTGGCTGGATCTCAAGCACATTGTGTTGAATGAAAAACAAAAAGAAAGTCTCAAAGGTTACATGTTGTATGATTCCATTTACATTAGATTCTTGGTAAGACAAAATTATAGTCATGGAGATGAGATCGTGGACTGCCAGGGGTGAGGATGAGGAGTGGAGTTTGTGACTGTGAAAGAGTTGCCCGATGGAGTTTCTTTGGGGTGATGGCTCAGTTTTGTTTCCTGATTTGGGGTGGTATTTACATTAATCTACACATGTGATAAAATGTGAATGAACTATATACAATTGTTGAAATCTAAGTAAGCCTGTAGTTTAGTTAATAGTAATGAACCAATGTCAATTTCCTGGTTTTATTTTCTTTTAATTTTTATTTTTTATTACTTTATTTTATTTTATTTATTTTAAATTAATTTTTACTGGAGTATAGTTGCTTTACAGTGTTGAATTAGTTTCTGCTGTATAGCAATGTGAATCAGTTATACATATACATATATCTGGTCTTTTTTTAGATTTCCTTCCATTGAAGTCACCACAGAGCACTGAGTAGAGTTCCCTGTGCTATACAGGAGGTTCTCGTTAGCTATCTTTTTTATATATAGTAATATTTATTTGACAATTCCAATCTCCCAATTCATCCGACCCCTTTGCTTCCCCCCTTGGTAACTATAAGTTTGTTTTCTCCGTCTGTGACTCTTTTTCTGCTTTGCAAATAAGTTCATCTGTACCATTTTTCTAGATTCCATATATAAGTAATATTATATGATATTTGTGTTTCTCTTTCTGACTTCACTCTGTGTGACAGTCTCTAGGTCCATCCACGTCACTGCAAATGGCATTTTTCCATTCCTTTTTATGGCTGAGTAATATTCCATTGTATATATGTGCCACATCTTCTTTACCCATTGTTCTGTCAGCAGACATTTAGGGTGCTTCAGTGTCCTGGCTCTTTTTTTTTTTTTTTTTTTTTTTTGCAGTACGTGGGCCTCTCACTGTTGTGGCCTCTCCCATTATGGAGCACAGGCTCTGGACACACAGGCTCAGCGGCCATGGCTCACGGGCCCAGCCGCTGCGCGGCATGTGGGATCTTCCCAGACCGGGGCACGAACCTGCATCGGCAGGCAGACTCTCAACCACTGCACCACCAGGGAAGCCCCTGTCCTGGCTCTTTTAAATACTGCTGCATTGAACATTGGGGTGCATGCATCCTTTCTAATTATGGTTTTCTCCAGGGATATGCCCAGGGGTGGGATTGATGGGTCATATGGTAGCTCTATTTTTAATTTCCTTGTTTGAATAGTTATATTTTGATTATGTAAGATGTTGTCAGTTCGGAGAAGCTGGCTGAATGATACGCAAGAACTCTTTACTACTTTTTTTTGCAACTGCTATGTAAAACTACAATTATTTCAAAATATATGTTTTTTTTTTAAATTAGCGGCTTTCCCATAGCACTCTCTCAATGTCTTACTACCAGGCATAACACAAGTCTTCTGACCCCTGCACCCATACTGTTTTCCTTCTATCCTGTTATAATAGGGAGCACTCCTCTTTCCATTTAAGAGCAGACTCTTCAAGTGGGCTTTGCGTCCCATCTCTGTACAACTTATCAGCAATCTTACCCTATTTATTATTGTACATACATTTTTTTCTCAGCTGGATCGTTCCAGTGAATTTGTTAACTTGCTCAGAATACCTACCCTTCAAAAAAAGGTATTTCCTTCATTTGTCCTCACATTCCTTTCCATGCTATCAATTTTCTCCCCATTGTCAAAGCCAAACCTCCCAAATATGTGTAAATGTGTCTATGCTCACAGGACCTACTTCCTGACCTACCACTTTTACTTCAGCCTACACTAATGCATGTGGGAGGTTCAGTGATCATGAGAGGAGGGACTCATAGAGGGTGATTATAAAGAACATTCATACCAATAAATCCAATGGACTTCTTCACACTGCTTACCATAGGTCTCGTTTTATACTTCTTTATGTGACTATTTGATTAATATCTGTCCCATCACTAGACTGACACCAGAGGTTATCTTTTATCATAACAGTACTCTTGTTACTTTATCATAACACTACTCTTGTTATTTTATCATAACAGTACTCTTGAACGTGGTAGATAATTGGACCACAGGCTCAGTGGTCATGGCTCACGGGCCCAGCCCCTCCGCAACATGTGGGATCTTCCCGGACCGGGGCACGAACCCATGTCCCCCGCATCGGCAGGCAGACCCTCAACCACTGCACCACCAGGGTAGCCCCAGAGAAATTTTTTACTCCAGTGAAATATATATGCTGTTTAAAATATCCACTTGGCAGAGTCAAGTGTATCTCATGATGTGTATTCAATACTGGGCTCAGTATCTTTTCCCTAAAACTTACTCATGCCCAGTGCTCCCCCATTTTAAGGAATAGCACCTCCATGCATCCAGTTACACAAGCCTGAAATGTAGGCATGATTCCTGCATTTATGGACTATAATATCCCACAAGTCCTCAAGTCTTACGGATTCTATTTCTTAAATATTAATTAAATGCAGCTCTCCTTTTCCTGAAATGCCAACATATTGTTTCACCTATCATTTCTCATTCAAATGGCAAGTTCCTCCTAATTAGTCTTTCCACTTCCACACACTGGTGTATGTAAATATACTAATACTTATTATATTATGTATATACCAATATCATATGTGATATATTTTGCCATGTATTATATAATAACAATGTATAACTGTATGTTATGTATAAATAGTATATTATATACATATACATTAATATGTACAAGTGGAGAAACCTGTTCTTATTCATAAATATATTTATGTATGGATGCTTACCCAAATAAGTCCTGAGTATAGCCACCAAACCATGACTGAGTTCCTCTGCATAAGACACTGTCTGAGATATATGAAATATCAAAAAGGTCCATGACAAGTTTTCTGTCCTCAAGGTCTTCAGTCCTAAATTGTGCTATGGGTTATCTGACTCACCTTGCAGGGAATCTGTGGTTAGTTTACTTGTCACTCTCCTTTATCCATTGATAATTCTGACATTTTTTGTTATTTTGAGGGGCTGAATGTGTCTCCCCCAAATTCATATTTTGAAGTCCTAACCTCCAGTAACTTGCAATGTTACTATATTTGGATATAGAATTTTTAAAGGGGTAGTTAAGTTAAAATCAGGTCATGGGTGGGCCATAATCCAGTATGACTGATGTCCTTATGAAGAAATTAGGACACAGACAGGTACACACAGGAAAGACCGTGTGTGTACCCAGGGAGAAAATGGACATCTCCACACCAAAGAGAGAGGCCTTAGTAGAAACCAACCCTGTCAGCACCTTGATCTTGGACTTCTAGAATCCAAAATTATGAGGAAATACATTTTTGTCATTTAAGCTACCAAGCCTGTAGTACTTTGTAGGGGAGCCCTAGTAAGTGAGTACATTGGCCCTCTCTCTCAAGGTCCTTACTGTTAATATTTCAGCATGCTTTGCAACAAGGCTGCCTTAAAACTTTTAATAACAAAGCTTGATAGTGGCTTCAACATTTAAATAATAGGGTATACCACACCTTATTAATCTACGCACACACCCGAGGATGCCAGTGCTTTATCTTCTTTTTTCACCAGTTACATCTCCCTGAAGTCTCTCAGTTAGCAAGTGATGGAGCCTGGATTAAAATCCAGGGTGTCTGATTCTTAAGTTTATGAGTATTTAAACGATTGCCTGAATGTTACACAAACGGTACAGTGAGCAGCTTAGAATTAGCTGTAATTGGCTTTCATCACAAAAAGTTGTTAACACAATAGGCTTTTTTTATTTGTTCTCACTAGGAGGTTCAGATGTGCATTGTGGGGCTGTGTGTAAGTCTGTAGCCTCTGGTGACTAGCTGAAACATTTACAATCAATCGGAATCAAACACCTCGCAATAGTATTCTCCAAATGATGTTCATTAAGTGAAGCTTTTCTTCTCTCACAATCTAAAATAATCTTGTTTTGCAGAAATAAACAAGATCAGTGGCCTGGGGTATTCAGACAAGATTCCACCACAGAAAACAGAATGTGGAAGTTGTTAGCTTTTTTTTGCCTGTATGAGCTGTTATGATACCTTGTGTTTAAAATCACAGTCTGGTAAAATCAGCTTACCAGTAGCCTGGATACTGAGCTCAACATCCTGATACCCTCCCACTAAGGTGCTATTAGACGCTATGCAGCAATGACTTGAAATTCACAAATACCCTATTTGTCAGTAATACATTTTTGTCTATTCAAAGCAGGGCTTGTGTATGGGATCTGCTAAGGTAAAAATTATACTTCTAAGGCATTTTTATAGGAGAGTATAGTTTCTTGTTTATTAATAAAAGGCATTCTTTCCAAAGGTATGTTTTTGTTTTCAGTTTCACGTTAACCTAGTTTTGAAAAAATATTTAATATTGTGAAGTTTCCTCAAAGTCTCAGAATTAAAGATCATTGTGAAGATCGGTAAATCTAGTTAGGGTTTTGCCATTAGATCAAATATCCAGTACGTGCTTTTTTTTTCATATTTAGGACCATTATAAACGCAAGTCAATAACCTCATTTTATTATGCATCAATATTTGTTCAACAAGCTTCTTGGGATGTTACCATATCTGTAGGTTTTCTGTGAAGTAAAAGCATGAAGCAGTTCATAAAGTCCTCAAGGGGCTTATAGTCAATTTATAGAAACAGTACACATATAAAGTAGTTATTGAGCATATGACTATATTTAGGTGTATCAAATTAGGTATTATAGCATGATATCTTCAAAATTGAAGTTCATAAATAAAGATTCAGGAGTTCATAAAATGGTACAGTCAACATTTGTCTGGCTTATAAATCATTTAATTTAAACAAACTCTTTTAATACATCACTGTCGTTTGACCTTTTTTTAATGATAAACGTAGATTTTTTGCAGGGTTTTATAGGCCTTTGTTTGCAATGTCATTAACTATGCTTATTAGCCAGCCAAGAAAATCCTTAATATGTGGCCTTAGTATATGGAAGTCCTAAGTCATTATACATTAATGATTATCCCCAAAGCCTCTTCAAACAATGGTTCCAATTTCTCACCCAAGGAAGCAATGCCTACTTAACAAAGGAAAACAAAAAGCTACACATAGAGCTTTATATTCCCATCCATAATTTATTTATTCTTATTTAAACCATTAGTATATATGGCTGGGTAAATAGAAGTATGGTGTAATGGATGGATGGATGGATAGATAGATAGATAGATAAATTTACTAATCATGGAACTATCCCTTGGAGAGTTTTGGAGTTCGATTATTGCCTGGCCCCAGGCTGAGGAAGTCAGTCTCTCCCATCATGCATTTTATTAATATTCTTACTATCATTGTGATGTAGATCTCTACTTGGTGAGCTCTTACTTCACATGTTTTGTCAGGAGAATAGTATTTTATCTAATATTTATCTATCTATCTAACCTTCATTATACAGAATAAGATGAGACAGAAAAATTTCCTTTGTTTTGTTAAAAAAAAAAATGGCCCCCATGTTGTTTCTGAGAGTTGCTCTATCATAATTCATTAGTATAGTCACAAAAGTACAGACAAGGGCTTGCTGTGCAGCTGCTACCTAGTTCTTAGTTGCTTCAATAATCTTTATATATTATAAATTTAAATACCAAGTTTGCAGTTATCCGAAAAATTTGATTATGAACCCAAATTCTTGAGTTTACAAGTTGAGTTTTTAACTTAATTGTCCACTAATAAAAGTAATGAATTTTTACATTAGTGAAAATGGATCACAGTAGTCACATATATGAGTTTTTACTTCAGGGAATTTGTTGAAACTAATTACATTTTATATCAAGAGAAACAATCTCACACATACATGCACATATCTATCAGTGAGTATCACACATCGTATAGAGAAATATGTGTCAGAATATTTTATGACTGTTGTGAATTTTTGTGTTGAATTGTCTTGAATTTTCCAGTGAACATGCTGTAGACAAAATATATTTTATGGACTGTTTTTAAATATTTTAACCTGAACATAATTTACACAATTGGTGACAAGAGGCTGCATTATTATATTTCTCATTACTATATTTGTTTTCAGTTCTCTTCTTTAAAAATCCTGGGTTTCTAAAGGCAACTTGTACCTTATTCCTCTTTTACACCTAGACTCTATCTTGTGAATCTTGAAAGAATGGCTATGGATCACACATGACTGATGGCTGACTTATAATTACAGTTTACCATTGGTAACTCTTTTGAAGAGCTCTTGATCTGAGAAGACCAAAGTGAATTCATCCGATGTCTAGGCATCAAATCAGAACCAAAGAACACATTTATACCCACAATACCCACAATATTTCATTTGTGTTTCCTAAACTTTTCTAAGCAAGTCAATGTATGTCTTGCATGGCTTTTCATTAAAAAAAAAAAAAAGAAACTTTTAAGAAAGAATATTATCCAGAATCACACCCTAGTAGTAATGATACCTCTCATGTTGATCTACATACTTTTTTTACTTAAATTATAGGTATAATAGATTTAAAAAAACCTAGTGTTTCTAAATGTCTGATGACACTTTGGGTTGAAATTCTAGTTGAACTACTATATAAGTCATGCTTTTTGTTCTGGTTGAAAATGGCACCATCTCAGAACTCAAGAGTTTAGCGTTGCAAAATATTTATTACACACACTAAGAAGGAAGAAAATTACTTGTTTTATACTTTTAATCAGATATATGTAATTTACTTTATAACAATTTAAAGTTGTCTCTTGGTCAATTTCTGGTGTCTTTTGAACTGATCTATCCACTAAATGGAAATAAACTCTCAGTGGTAATGTATAGCATTGTCTATCTAATTAAACGAAGTTTGGTATGACTAGCAAAACTAAGAGTTAGTTCAAACAAGAAACCTATCAGATGAAAGATATATCTGAAAAAAAAAGAAGTTTAATTGATTGAAAAATCGAGTTCAAAAACTTAATATTTATCCAAATACTATAAGATAGAAAAACAAGAATTTTGGGCATTTCAGGAGTTTAGAGTTAAATGCACATACATCCCTTGGGATTTCTATGAGAACCTTTAACACAATGATTGTAACTCTCAATAAATGGCTGGACAGCAGAAAACAGATGATGGGAATGAATTTTTTGGTATACTTTTGTTTTTGCTAGTTTTTTGGCACTTTACCCTCACCTCGAAGTTCTCTTCCTGTAATTTTTAGTAGAGGTACACCAAAAGTTCTCTCTTTATATTAAATATTTTTCTAATCAGTCTTCTCTCCACTAGTCACAAAACAAGTTTTTTTCTTAATATACTGAATACTATCATTCTTAGGGGAGACACCTTTAAAGAGCATAGGACAGGAAGCCTTCATATCTTTCCTGCACATTAGAATCATCTGGTGAGCTTTTATAAGTCTCAAAGCCCAGGTCATAACTTATAACAATTAAATTAGAAGATCTGGAGAGGGAGAATCAGATATCATTATTTATTTTTTATTTTTTTAGAAATTTTCAGTGAATACCCACTTCAACAAAATTTAGGGACCGCTGTTCTCATTTTAGTCCTACCTTTATTATCTTGATGAAGTTAGATAAATTAATATCATTAGGCCCCAGGTTCCTCATCTGTGAAATGAGGGTCAGTGTGTTCAGTGATGGTGGTGACAGGACGTACTAATGCATTTTCCTTTCCAGATACAACCCACTTTATACCTCTAGAACATGGATTACAAAAGCAGGTAGATCCCATCTCTAGTTCCAGAATAGATCCCAGATTAGAGATGGAATCTAAAATTCCATCTCTAAAAATATTTATATGGATCCTGCTTCTTCATTTAAAATGCTTCGGGCTTCCCTGGTAGCGCAGTGGTTGAGAGTCCGCCTGCCGATGCAGGGGAGGCGGGTTCGTGCCCCGGTCCGGGAAGATCCCACGTGCCGTGGAGCGGCTGGGCCCGTGAGCCATGGCCGCTGAGCCTGCGTGTCCGGAGCCTGTGCTCCGCAACGGGAGAGGCCACAACAGCGAGAGGCCCGCGTACCGCGAAAAAAAACAAAACGTTTCTATTTACTCAGCTGTAACTGTTCATGTCTGTCCACCAATCCTCAAATTGTGCAACACTTCAGAAGAAAAGTGGGATGGAGGTAGGCAGACAGAATCTCAAAGGGCACTGCAGGTGAGGGCAAGAGCACCAGCAAAAGTAGGAATATGGAGAACGGTCAAGAAAATACTCCATTTTGAGTGGAAGCCCAGTTTCAGGGGCAAAGGCATTTGCAAGAAAAATGGAAGTAAAATAGTTGTATTTGACATTTATTCCTTGTGAAAGAATTTTGGTTTTGCTTTCATATTCTTTTCTAGAGGTAATAAAATTCAAAATGATGGACATCATACCAAGTAATTTTATCAGTGGTATAATATAAACAGGAAAATTAACAAATATGCCTCAATATTATGAAATGTTAAATGATTTTTCTGATGTAAGATGAAATTGAATAATATCGTATAAATGATACCACATGATAAATAATGAGGAAATATCAGCATAAAATAGAGTTATTTGTTACCCAATAATCTGAAATCCAAATGTGTAAAAACTATTTCAACTTGGCCTATGCCTTCCTTCAAAATCCGCACTTCTTTAACAGAAAATAAGAAATATGAAGATTTTATAGAGTAAATCTACTGACATTTGAGACAAAAGTGATTCTATTTAATATCGTTGCTATTTCCATTTGCCATTAATTACCATGTAACTTTAAGTTGGTGAATTTTTGCAGACTTTTTTACAAGTGAAGCACTTGCTGCTTCAAAAGTGATTATTTTGTAATGTGATTATTCACAGCTTGCTAATTTGTAATTGGGCTTTTACAACTAGAAAACCTCCAGATTTCAGAAAAACTAATTTATTTTTTTCTTTGGGTAATTGTAGTGTTCACACAAAACAGTGGAGTGAGATGATTTCTAGTGTGTTTTGTGCAGTGTTCTGGAACCAGTAAAATATATTATTGATTGCCTAATGAAAAGCACCGTGTTCATACAAATTTACTGTGTCTGGGCAGGGATACAATTGCTACTTTTATTCTGTTTAGGGAATCACCTGCCATTTTGCCAAGGTCTACCGCTACATATCAAGTGGGTCTTAAATTAGGTTGAGGTTACCTACAGGGCACTTCGTAAGGTGCCCTTATCCTTTTCCTTTCCTGCAAAGCGACCCACTGCTTCTAATTTAGCCAAAGATCGTCAAAATTAATTATGACTGAGTAGTATTATAAAGGAAGCAAAGTACAAGTCAGGCACCGTTGACTTTCTTGAAATTATGGAATAGAATCATATATTTTACTAAACTACTATTGAAGGTTTAAGCAAACTGACTGTATAGGCAGATTGGATTTGCTGATTTAAAAATCAGAATTTAAAGAAAACATTTAGAAAAAAGACAGTGCAAATAGAGCTAGGCCTGCCAAGATCAAATGAAAACTGTTGTAAGATAAAAATATTCTCATTTTATTAAAAATTTTGACCAGTGTTCTCAAAGTACAGTCAACACTGAGTTGTCACAGTTGGGAGAAAAAAAAGTATGAGATTTTTGTCATTGCCTTCCATGAATGCATAATCTACTAGTTTTGGTATGACTCTAGGTACAGTCAAGTAAGAATGTAAAATAGTATTTGTATCAGTCAGAAAAATGTAGCTTATTCTATTGTAACAAATATTACCTAAATCTCTGTGCTGTTAGACAGCAAAGTTTTATTGCTCACCTGTGCTACATATGTAGTGCAGGTTGCAGGAAGCCAGGCTATGTAAGAATGAAAGGGAGCGCCAAAATGTAACGTACTGGCACTTAAATGCTCCTGCCCAGATGTGACACCTATCTCTTCTTCTTCTACCTCATTGACATGTCCCTATCACAGGGGCCAGTGCCGCAAATGGGCAGAATAATTAATAGTTATTGAAGAATGCTAATGACTACTAGAGTACTTAAGCATTAAATCAAATGAGAGGTACCAACTGCTGTCTGGGAAGGAACACAATCGCAACATTAAACCCTATTGTCGTTCTTCACCCAAAAAACTGATGGACATCTACATTGTCCTAGATAGTGCCTTCACGTAATTCAAATGAATAAGAAGGTACATATTAGCATACAATTATAGAACAATGCGCTGCTTATATTATAAAAACCAGTTCATAAATACTGCTGAAAGTAAAACGATCTTATCTTATAAAACTGCACTGATGCTTTTGTGGACAATGTCATTCATTGTTCTAGCTGTGGTGCCAAGAGCACATCTCCCCATGCTCTAGATTTTGGAGGAGATGGAATAGACCTTTACACAGCTCCGATGGCTATAATGAGAGACATTTAAAGGGTGGATGTGGGAGGAAGAAAGTAAAAAATGAGGTTTCTAGAGAATAGTTAAATTTGTGAATCTTTTCCTAGAATTACACTGAAAATTAATGTCTGTCACAGTACCGTAGACAGCACAAACCCTAGTGATGTTTTCAGAGAGGAGCCTGAGGTCACGTTGTAAACCACTATAATTGCTTTACACGTGGTAGTTATATAGGTGGATTGGTTTGTATGTTTGTGTGTTGGTTTGCTTGATTTAAGTAAATAGATGTTATTTTCATCCTAGGATATAGCCTCCCTTCTTTCATCTCCCAATGTCTGGTATCCCAATCAGGGTTCCTCTCTAGCTATAATCACTACAGACAAAGTATGGGTCTTTGAGTACATAAAGTAGTTACTGAAGAGTGATTTGGTTAGATCTTAAACATGCCTATTGATTTACTCTTGTGTATCCTGAGCAGTTTTTCAAATTAGCTTTTGTGGAGGAGCAGGAGGTGTGTGGTGTGTAGTTGTTGGGATTTGGGGAAAGATCAATTTGTGAAAGGTAAAGAAATGAAGACTTAAAATGGAGTGTGTTGGGACAATAACAATTGTGCTACTAGAAACAGTTTGTTTCTCCCTTTCCTCCTCTATTCTCTTGTACCTATGATGTGATTGCTTAGTACCTCGACAGAACACTCTAGATGGAGTAAGATTAGAAAGAACTCTGTAAGGTAAGAGGGTTCCAACACCTCCTGAAAGAAGGGTAAGAGGGAGGTCCTATATGATGGTGCTGTAGAAGAAATTTCTATAGGTAGCAGGCAAGGGTTGTGCACTGGGATGAATTGTAGCCCCACCAAAATTCGTGTCTCTCCAGAAACTCAGAATATGACCTTATGTGGCAATGGGGTCTTTGCAGATGTAATTAGTTAAGTTAGGATGAGGGCATACTAGAAAGAGTGGGCCCTAAATCCCATCTGATTGGTCTCCTTATAAGAAGAGGAGAAAATTGAGACAGACTGAGACACACAGGGGAAAAGGCCATGAAATGATGGAGGCAGAGATCAGAGTTATCATGACACAAGCCAAGAAACTCCTGAAGTCACCAGAAGCTTGGACTATGCAAGGAAGGATCTTTCCCTAGAGCCTTCAGAGGGAGCGTGGCCCTGCTAACATCTCGGTTCAGACTTCTAGCCCCAATAAGTGCAAGAGAAAAAATATCTTTTGTTTTAAACCACCCAGTTTGTCAAACTTTGTCTTGGCAGTCCTAGGCAAATAATACAGGCAGATATTTCTGGTTAAGTAATTTGTGTAAATCAGTGGCTAATTCCTTTTTTGTTTTAATTTTATTTTATTTAAAATTTTTTTTTGAATTACATTTTTTTTTTTTTGGCCATGCTACACGTCATGTGGGATCTTAGTTCCCTGACAAGGGATCGAGCCCGCGGCCTCTGCATTGGAAGCGCAGAGTCTTAACCACTGGACCACCAGGGAAGTCCTCCATTTTTTAAAAATAATCTGTCTGGTTGTCTAACTTCTTTGCTAAGTTCTTATGATGGTTAGGTCCATTTATTGATTGATGTAGTACTACTGTATGTGTGTGTTGCCTGTGCATGTTTGAAAGACAATGTATAAATTTGCATAGTACATCTAATAGGTGGCTTTATGTATTATTGGATAAAGTCTATGAATGGTACAAATGAGCATTAAGAAAACAAAGATTTACTATCTTAATAGTAAAAATCAAATAGCATAAGAGAAGGAGTACTAGAGTAAGGGTGAAAAGACTTGGGTTCCCATGTTGCCACTATCATTTATATATGTGTGACTCTAGAGAAAGAACTACAGTTTTCCACACCTGTAACCAGATAATAAAAATTCCAGGCTTTCTATCAAATAAAAAATTTTGAGGAATAAATGAGTACATTTGAACTACTTTATTAAAGTATCATAATAATATGAAAGATATTACATTTATTAGAAGATTGTTTAAGAAAAGTCTCACATACAATGTGTAGATATCAGTCTGCAAACGATGTTTTCTCTTATGATAGCAAGTCACTGTTCAACCCAGTGCCCATCTTAATGGCTTAGAAGAGGAGCTTATCAGGGGCAAAATTTATTTTAATAATTCAGGGTGTCATTTCCACAAAGTCATCTAGAACCATTTTACAGACCTGAGAGCAAGGGGATGAGTGGCATCTGGCCTGTAATTTGTAACTGATTGGCTTCACAGGCCCCGACATTTGCAAGTCTCTGCACACATCATAGAAATCTCTCTCCAATGTTCTGTATCAGTAATGAGGGCTCATCTTTCCAGTCTGTGTTTTAGGAAGAATGAAGATGGTGGTGGCGTTGTACAGGCATTGTCTAGGAGAATGAATGAGATGACAGCCTGGTCATCTGGGCACTCTGTTGATCATAGAGAGAGCAGTTTTTATTGTTCATGTTTAGAGTTTTATAAAACCCCATAGACAACATGGTAAAGGGGAGAAAGGCAAGTGATATCTGCATGCACGCAGAATTAACAAAATTTGGACATATTGGTACTTTTCAAAAGATAATTTGTCTCCATTTCCATCATTCTGTGTGTACCACTGGCATCTTGACACCTGCAGATTTTGGCTGGGCCTGTACTGAGCAGATGTGCACTCCATCACCCTGGGTGTGGTTGTCAGGCACTGCGCTTCCCTTCACAGGCAGTACCCCGCCGCCCCCAGGAAAGAGCTGAATATTGCCATTTATCCTGTGTAGTTCTATCAAATCATACTCTGCATGTCATTTCTGTTCATTAATATGATAATTAGAAAATTTATCCTCCCTACCCCACCCTTTTAAAATCTAGGATTCGGTAGTATTTACTTCCCTTTCCCCGCCCCCCCCCAGTTATTCCTTTTTATTGTTCACTGATGGGGAATTGTAAAATGCGACAGAGGGAGTGAGAAATAGATGAAATATCTCATTGGTTACAATCTCAATGATGGCTATTTAATATATTTAATAACATGGAGAAAATTAAGTGCCACTTAATGTCAACTGGGTTTTACTTAAAATGTAATTCTTTATGTTTTTCGTAACTTGGCTTCATCTTTATAGATACTATTTGCTTCATGCATTATGGATTTTAAATATATGCTTAAAACTAACAGTAGATCATTAAAATATAGAAATATTGATATTATTAGCTAAACTTGAATATCCACTAGGAGGAACTGAATACTTTATCAAGAATATATGAGATTAATGTTTTAAAATAGTTAATAAAATATTATCAGTATATTGGGATTAGTACTGATAAAAGTGGAATTAAGTTGCGATACGCTGAATGTCATGGTTATATAATAACTTGGGAACTAGAAGTACAGAATGAATACCATTGTATGATTACAGCTAATTAAATTACTAAGGGCTTTGAAGAAACTAAAACAAAACAGTTTATGTGTGATTTTTCACATCAAAGATTCACGTCAGTTTGTCTTCTTTCTTGAAAATGAAGCTGCTTTATAGCCAGTATGGTAAAAATAGATCTAAAAGTAGGATATAGAGAAATACAAAGCAGACTATTGTAATATACTAAAGAAACCATATAGGTGTGAGGATATGAAGACTGTCGAGAACTAATTTTACCTGGGATTGTGGGAGTGCTTAAAAATGCCTCACTTTGTTTATTTCCTATATAAGTTGCAAAAATGTGGCATGATGTATGGGAGAACGGGTCAATCATGATGACAATGAATGAATTATATTTTAAACAAAAATATAGTTTGCAGTGACTGCTTATATTCAAGAGCAGCCTTGGAGATGGCAAACCAATTGGCCGATTTAGAATTCCTCAGAAATTCTGTTCACAGGTTTGATTCAAAATGCGCCTAGCATCACTAACAGGTCTCCTTTTGAATGTTGTGGATTCTGAAATTCTTTTCTAGCACAGGAATGGCACAGAAGGTACACACTGATTTAAAAGTATTTGGCTGTGTCTAGGACAGGCTGAGGCAGTAAGGATGAATGATTGAAAGGGCCAGCTCTGGAGTCAGATGGGCTTAAAGTCACATGCCTGTTCTTCTGCTTACCACCTGGGTGACCTTAGGCAGTTTATTAACCTGTTGACACTGTATCATAAGGTTGCTGCAGAAATTAAATGCTTAGTTTAGTATTTAGTATATAGAAAATCGTCAACAAATAATGACTTTTACTATTATTGTTTTCGTTGTTACCTGATATCAGTTTGCCTACAAATATTTATTAATCAGCTCATTCATTTAAGACAATGATACTGTTGATTAAGGACCAACTCTATTTTAAGTACTCTACTAGGTACTGTGCTAGTTATTAACTATGCAATGAGCAAGCAACCCTTAATTTTACCTATACTCTTGTAAGTTCCTTACAAGTTCCAAATTCCATGGTGACTTAAATGAATCTAAGAGCAAAAGATTCATGGCCTAGATCACAGGTATTAAACAATATGGTTAGAAGCCCTGAATTAAAGGAACGAAGGAACTGAGCTTCTCTTAATGAAGTTCTCTTTTGTTCCAGGGAAATAGAGAAAATCAGGCCTCTATTCTAAAATGATTACTTGAGATCCCAGGATTTATACTTAAGACCTTAATCATAAAAAATATTAATATATTAAAAATATAAAATATATAGTATATGAATATTATATTTTATAAATATATATAACATATACATACATATATAAACATGTATGTGTATCTATATACTCATACATACACACAAACATATTTTAGTCTTAACATATATTAATTCCAAATATTCTGATTTAGAATTCATTTATTAAAATATTACATCCATTAGATGGCAAATAATGAGCACACTGAAGTTTCATTTGTTAAATAGTTCTACAGATATGTAGTGATTGCCTCCTATGAGTTGGACATTCTTCTGATGACCTGAACACAGAGCAGTGAACGAAACTAACTGTCTGCTCTCATAAAGCATATATATAGTAATGGTATATTCTAATGGACAGTAGATCAGAAGTATTTAAATACATATGTAGGCTAACAGGTAAGTGCTTTCAGAAAAAAAGTGTCAGGAAAGGAGAAAGGGAATGATGGGAGGGGTGAGGTGGGTTGCTGACTTACTTAGGAAGGCATCTATGATAAGGTGAAATTTGGTCAGGTAATTGAAAGAAATGAGAAATGCAGGTAGTCATGAGGGTATCTGGGAGAAGGGCATTCCTGGTAGAGGAAAGAGCCAGTGAGTGTCTTAACAAAGGAGTCCAAGGAGAACAGTGGTGATGAGCTCAGAGTGGCTAATGATATTCAGATTATGCAAGGCCTCATAGGGCAGTGGAAGGACTGTAGTTTTTATTCTAATTGAAACGGTGAACCCATGAAGGCTAAAGCATTGAAATATCATAACGTGACTTACTTTTTACCATTTACATATTTTCATTTTTATCTTTTTTTTCTGTTTAAGATATTATTTACATGTAAAAATCATAAAATGTAAGGATACAGATTTATTAATTTTGATCATTTTAGATGAGTGTAACTAACACCACAACCATCATATAAGATTGTTCCCCTACAAACTGAAATCAAACAAAACAGGTAGTACTGATCTAGTTTCTTCCCTCAAATTTATGGACTAGTAATCATAGCTAGAATATATAAAGAATTTCACAACTCAACAATACAGTAACAATCACCTAGTAAAAAATAGATTAAAAATTTGAATAGTTGGGCTTCCCTGGTGGCGCAGTGGTTGAGAGTCCGCCTGCCGATGCAGGGGACACGGGTTCGTGCCCCGGTCCAGGAAGATCCCACATGCCGCGGAGCAGCTGGGCCCGTGAGCCATGGCTGCTGAGCCTGCGCGTCCGGAGCCTGTGCTCCGCAGCGGGAGAGGCCACAACAGTGAGAGGCCCGTGTACCGCAAAAAAGAAAAAAAAAAAAAAAAAAATTTGAATAGTTGATCAAAGATATAGAAAATTAAAATAAGTACATAAACTGAAGCCCAGCTTCCTTAGTTACAGTGTTAGGAAAATGCAAATTAAAACCACAAGAAAAACAAAATCTATACTTCTTATTATTGGTTTGTTCTTATACATTGGTGGATAGAATTCCATTGTGTTTTCTTTTGTTTTCATCAATTCAACAGTTGATGGACTTTTCGGTTTTTCTAAATTGGGGCTATTATGAATAATGTCTCTAGAAATATTCACATATAAATATTTGTATGAACATAGGTTTCATTTATCTTGAATGGCTGCTTAGGAGAGAATTATTAGGTCATATGGTAAATTTCTATTTAACTCTTAGAGAAACTTGCAAAATGTTTTTTCAAAGAGATGGAACTATTTTATAATCTCACAACAATGCTTGAGGGCTCCAGTTTTTCCACATCTTTGCCAACACTGTTGAAACTCTTTTTAAATTGTAGGTTCTCTTAGTTTTCTATAGCTGCATAACACGTTACCACAAATTTTGTAGCAAATTTTATTATGATTCTCTTTTATGTGCTGAGTAGTCTTTAATCTCATTGTTTTGAAGACTCTCCTTTTGCCTTAGGCTTTCACCAGTTTAACCATGATGTGCCTACATGTAAATCTCTTTGTATCCTTTGTGGAGTTTGATAAGCTTAGTAGGTATATATATATATGAATGATTTTAATCAAATTTGACATGTTTTTAGCCATTATTTCTTTAAAATTTTTTTTTGCCTCTTTCTCTCCTCTACTTTTATTGAAGACCATAGACTACTAACTCTGCCAGGGGCAATTAAAGAAGATTTCAGTTAGATGGTGACTATAAAGTGTATTAAGCCAAACTACAGTAGACTGGATACTTAGAGATACTTATCAAGGAAGAGTGGTGAAACTTAATCTCAGAAATTTAATAATCTATTCAGAAAAGCAAGTAAATGATACATATTTTACAAATAAAATCCAAGGGAAAGAACACATTGAATAAGTGTGGATGAGATAAATAGAAGAAATCTTCTTTGATGAGTGGATGTATAATAGGAATGCCAATAAAATATGTTAAAATACCTACTAAATCTACAATATTTTGTGAATTTCACACTTAAGTAAATGCCAGTAAATATATATTTATTCAGGTTCATAATAAACTTAACTGATACATAGTATTTTATTAAAAAGTTTAACTTTGACGGTAGATATATAATCCAAACACTACTTGAAGAATTTCCAAATTACCCTTTCCTGTGTTAGCTTAGAATATATCATAATCTTAACATTCACTCACATACTCATTTTATTTATATATAAAAGCATATTTTAAAATTTTATATAAAAAGAGCTGCCATGTTTCCTAATATACAGAAGTATTAGGTCCTGACTAAGAGGAGGATTAAAATGTTTCCAGGGCCTATGAAAAATGAGGGAGAAATTTTTGCATACATTACCATGCTTTTGTATAATTATTTAATATAACTAGATTCTTAATTTAAATTTAATTCAGCAGAAGATTCTTCTTGATTTTCAGTTAGCCTGAAATATAATTTGACATTTGGTTATTTAGAAATTAGTTTTTTCCCTACTATAGAACAGAGATAATAAGCCTTCCCATTCTCTCCCAATTTACATACCACACTGTCCTGTATAAATTTTTCCAAGAATAGAAAATCTTCCAAAAGGAAGATATTGGCTAAAAACTACAAATCCACTTTTTTTTTTTTTTTTTTTTTTTTTGCGGTACGCGGGCCTCTCACCGCTGTGGCCTCTCCCATTGCGGAGCACAGGCTCCAGATGCGCAGACTCAGCGGCCATGGCTCACGGGCCCAGCTGCTCTGCAGCATGTGGGATCCTCCCGGACCGGTCCACGAACCGGTGTCCTCTGCTTCGGCAGGCGGACCCTCAACCGCTGCGCCACCAGGGAAGCCCTAAATCCACTTTTTAAATGGAGCCATTATCAAATATAGCCTTCAACTTTAAGTCAACTTTTATAAAATTATTATCTCCATTTTAAATCTTCCCATACTTTAAAACATGAAATAAAAATTCTATGACCTATATGACATTTTTCTTTAATATGTAAATATGTTGATTTTTTAAATTAAAATTCTTGGGCTTCCCTGGTGGCGTAGTGGTTGGGGGTCTGCCTGTCGATGCAGGGGGCGCGGGTTCGTGCCCCGGTCCGGGAGGATCCCACGTGCCATAGAGCGGCTGGGCCCGTGAGCCATGGCCGCTGGGCCTGTGCTTCCGGAGCCTGTGCTCCGCAGCGGGAGAGGCCGCAGCGGTGAGAGGCTCACGTACGCAAAAAAAAAAAAAAAAAAAAATTAAAATTCTTACTGAAGTTGATGATTGTTATATAGTCCACTGTATAGTTCAGAATGATGGGACTCACCTTTGATGAATAAATCCTCCAAAAGTATTGTCACTAATCTCTGTTTCAAGACAATAGTGTTGATAATAAATCAAGGTAAATCTTAATGGGAGGGAGGGAGAGGCAAGAGGGAGGAGATATGGGGATATATGTATACGTATAGATGATTTACTTTGTTATAAAGCAGAAACTAACACACCATTGTAAAGCAATTATACTCCAATAAAGATGTTAAAAAAAATAAAAACATAAATACAAATGAGTTCACACAGAAAAAAAATATGTCATAAAAAAATAAATAAAAATAAAGATCTCTAAAAAAACAAAAAAACAAAACAAAACAACAAGGTAAATCTTAATGAAATAAACAGAGAAAGGGAGGCAGTTAGCTTCAGGTGAATGATCTGAGCTAAATGACATTTTAGTTGACTAAACAGAAATGAAAGGTGGCTTCACGCTTTCTGGAGAAAGACTGTTCAAATTTAGATTGAAAATCTACATAGCAATTCTTGGTTCTGAAGCAGGGGGATCCTTCGAGTACTAATACCCATCCGTTCCACTGGGCAGGTTAATTTGTTTAGATGTTTATAGATAGCTAAATCATGTTCTTATTCCCAGATCTTTCACAATATATCCTTAAGAGAAGTTCAGAGACAGTATTGAGAAGATATTCTCAGATCCATAATTTGCCATAAAATTCTAGCACTTTGGTAGTGTTCCACATCCAGTGGTATTGAAAAATACATATAGTAGAAATCACATCTTTAAGTAAATTGATAGCCCCATCATGAAATTCTGCTACATAACTAGTGGCCAAGATACATAAGATTTTGATTGAATCAAATTAGTTATTATAAACAATACATAAATCATGAAACCTAATATTAAAGTCAAATAATTTTACAGATCTTCGTTTTAAACTATACACTAGGTTCAGTGATGAGAGCACTCTACTACCAGTACTCAATAATTTTTAATGGCAGATACTCAGATTTATTCTTTTGGCCAATCATAAATAAGAAGTCCTTCAACAATAACAGGACAAAGTTGTTACTAGAGATTTATAGGAATTCAACTAGAATTATGTCATTTATTCTTTCTTTCATGCACTTAGAATTTAATATCTACCAAGTGCCAAATATTTTGGTATATGTGTGGAAATCAATTATGTTTACCTCCTAAAGTTCTTTGGTTAGCCTATTCATGATCACAGGTTAGGTCAAAACTAAATCATTTATGTATTTCCTGAGGACAAAGTGATTTGTAAGATCAGTATTTAAATTTTCTTCTGATTCCAGTTAATAATTTAGCTAAAGTCATCCTATATTCTGTGTACTAATGTTGAGTGACTCTGAAAAGTACAATCATGTCAAACAAATGACAGTATCTCAAAGGCACAGAAGCCATGTATAGGTTACATATGGCCACAGGGGAACTGCTCTCCAGGAACTAAAGATGTATAATAAGTTGGCTAGGATTTCCATCACATAATCTCCTTAGTTACAAGGTAACATTTAATTCAGAAAAATTCAGTCAATTCAGATCAAAGAAATATTTTTGTATATCCACTCTGTACAGTGCATTTCTTCTATGTTGTGTCTTGCAAAGTCCTTAGTATCTGTTGATATCAGCATTTAATAAAAACTAACATTTTCTGGGCTTCCCTGGTGGCGCAGTGGTTGAGAGTCCGCCTGCCAATCCAGTGCAGGGGACACGGGTTCGTGCCCCGGTCCGGGAAGATCCCACATGCCGCGGAGCGGCTGGGCTCGTGAGCCATGGCCGCTGAGCCTGCGCGTCCGGAGCCTGTGCTCCGCAATGGGAGAGGCCACAACAGTGAGAGGCCCGCATACCGCAGTAAATAAATAAATACATACATACATACAAACTAACATTTTCTGAGAATAAAACTATATTTCAGGAACGGTTCTAGGTACTTTACACTTATTATCTCTGAAACCCTATGATAATCCTGAAAAGCTGGATGTTTTCACCCCTCATTTACTGATGAAAATTAGCATTCACTCATTAAAATTCAAATCCAGACTGACTTCAATGCTTACCCTCCCAAACTTTATATACTGGGTCACAAGAATTCTATATATTGAAAGAATAGCGACAACAGCAAAAAATCCTACAAGGTAATGTAAGAACAAGTAACAAAATGAGGAGTAATAATTTCTGTGGGAGAAATCCAGAAGGACTGGAATGGTCAGATGAGGCTTCAAGAAAGAATTAATGGAGAAATGTTATAGGTTATAGATAAGTGGTTAGAAAGTCAGTAAAATCTAAGTAGACATGATAATAAGCATGGATTATTTGGGACACAGTTGAAGACAATGTTTGTAAGTTCAAAAGATGTGTATATATTTTGTGGACAAATTTGCATAACGGATTTATTCTTATAGCTGAACAGAGCCAGTGACGGTTAAGCAGACAACTGATAGAGTTTTGGAGGATTAACTGGACACTCTTATTTAAGTTGAGAAAACATGAGCCAGGCAGACCAGTTAGAAGACAATTACAACACTCTAAGCCTGCAGTTGTGTGGTGAGACTGAGTGCAAATTTAAAAAAGGTGGGGGAGAGGGCTTCCCTGGTGGCAGAGTGGTTAAGAATCCGCCTGCCAATACAGGGGACACGGGTTCAAGCCCTGGTCCAGGAAGATCCCACATGCCTTGGAGCAGCTAAGCCCGTACACTACAACTATTAAGCCTGCACTCTAGAGCCCACGAGCCACAACTACTGATCGTGCACTCTAGATCCCGTGCTCTACAACAAGAGAAGCCACCGCAATGAGAAGCCCGCAGTGCAACGAAGAGGAGCCGCCGCTCACCGCAGCTAAAGAAAGCCCACGCGCGGCAACGAGGACCCAACACAGCCAAAACTAACTAAATAAATAAATATATTTTTTAAATTAAAAAACAATTCATACAACAGACTTCTAGTTAATTAGAATAATGTGAGACAACATGCGTTATATCTGAACAAATGAAAATTTAAAAAAACATTTAAGAAAAATGGGGGGAATATATCTATAGAAGGATCAGTGTTACTTGGAGACTGGAGGTGAGGTGGGAGGAGTGTCATCTAGTTCAGAATGCATTCGTTCAATGTGGCTATGAGTCCTGAAAGTTTCAAAAGTATGTTCTAAACTTTCCCCCCTAATTGACTATGACATTCTGCCAGCTGCACCCTAACTAGACAGGAAATCCGTCACAATTCTTCTGAAGAAGCAGCTATGAATTTGTCCCAGGTGTTTGAGGAGGATGATAGAGTGGGAGTAGGGCTTCAGAGAACGCAATCTCAGATCTTCAGACTTAGTGGAAAGGTCCCTTGTGGTTCTGATGTGATAGGACGGTTTCTTCTGACTAGAGGTGGAGTGAAATTAGGGGACATGGGCTTGTCATTACATTAGCTAAGTGCAGGCCAAATGAATGTGTATCAGGGTTGTTAAAATACGTAGAATTCATGTCCATTTATAGATTCTGTTGCTCAGGAGAATGGGAGTAAAAACATCTGTGACTAAATTTCCTTTTCCTTTGCTATGATGGCTATCCAGATGTGCAGTGTGATTGATGCCTGTGTTGGGAAGATATGCTATTGGGAGCGTGATGCACTGCTTGTTTGGGTCAGACCTCAGGATGCAATTATATTTTCCCTTTTCTCCAATCATGACATAATAGTCTCATGTTCTTTCTCTAGTTTCAAATTGTTTGTCTTTCAGTCTCTCTCTCTCCATACTCACACAAACACCACACACACACACACACACACACTCACCCATAGAAGTCTTAGTACTGTTGACTCTAGAAAGAGAAGGCACATGTCCTGTAGTCTATCATTCAGCATCCACACATCACACTGGAACCAGGAGGTTGATAGCAATCATTACCCATGAGATGGGCTTGGACCAGGGTTCCCCAAGTCCTGACTACAAATTAGTCAATTACCTTGAATGCTGAAATTGGCTGTGATGACTTCAGAAAATTGCTATTGTTCAATGAAGAATGGCTCTACCTCAAGTCATCTACACCAGGGTTCCCCGGGCTGCGGGTTGGTACCGGTCCGTGGCCTGTTAGGTACCAGGCTGCACAGCAGGAGACGAGTGGTGGACGAGTGAGCGAAGCTTCATCTGCCGCTCCCCATTGCTTGCATTACCGCCTGAATCATCCCCCACTTGCCCCCTGTCCGTGGAAAAATTGTCTTCCATGAAACAGTCCCTGGTGCCAAGAATGTTGGGGACTGCTGATCTACACTGTTGCCTTCAAAAGTGCTTTGAAATCATCACAGGGGATGTGGAATCTCAGGCCCTACCCCAGAACTACTGAACATAACCTGAATTTGACAAAGTCCCCAGTGATGCGTGTGCATATTGCAAACTGAGAAGCATGTCTTTTCTTAAGTTACTTTGATCATCATTTTTTCAGCTTATACTTTCAACAAATACTGATTGATAAGAGTAGTACCCCTAATTTAGTTTACTTCTCAGTTGCTCAGGACACTTCTTGAGGCAATGTAGACTCTTAGGACAGATTTTACAACACCATTCCTTGTGGTAACTTTATACTATCAAGGAAAATGCATTAATTGTTTTTCTTCATAACCTCTTCAAATCACTATGAAGAGAACTAGGCACATATTTCATAAGATTTCTAAAAAAACTTCATTTGCAAATCTAGATTTTTAACATAGCACAGTCTCATGGCTGATGAAAGTACAAATTTATTTGATATAAGAGCTGGTATCAGTGAAGTCAGCCCAAGATATTTTTCAGAAATATGTTTCAAAGGTGAGCCATTTGATCTAAAAATATTTATGGAAAAATTTATATTCTTGTGGGGTTAGATGGATATCGACTGTGACTAAATTAAGTCTCTGTTAACTACTGGAGGAAATACTTAAACATTGCTCGTGACATCACATTAACAATGAATAATTCAGCTGGATTCAATGTAAAAAAGATGTGTGATTTGAAGCTTTTGCCACATGAAATAAAAATATGTGTCAAGGAAGTCACTCTTAAAATATCAAAAATTATCTTTCCCCCATACAAAAGACTAGTGGAATTATAAGGTAAATAGAGTAAAACATTAAAATACATCAAATATTTAATTATACATATCGATTACATATATTGTTCCTATTCATCTGTTAAAACATCAAGTTGCAAGTAGAATCAGTGTTCAGAAAAATTTGTAGGTCAAAAAATGGCCAAATGTAGAGAAGATTCCAGATCATTAAACCCCACATTTCAAAACCGGCTGCTGGTAATTTGACCAGTTTGTATTTCTTTGGCATCAGCAGCCGTTCTGCTAAGGCAAAGTAAATGTCATAAAATATTTTGTTTTCTAGCAGCCATTGGCAAATAATTGGCATCTGTTTTCTGTTGTCTAGCTGCCGTTATGTTTTCTGAAACAGAAGCTTCCATCCCTCATCTAATAACTTGTTGATTTAGGATCCCCTAGGGACCAAAAAAAAAAACCTTGTTTGAGGGGAAATAAAGAACCGTGAAAACATGTGGACTTCAGAAACATGGATTGATTCATAGTGCGTTCCATCATAAGGGTGTTTGGACTCATCTGTCTCTAAAAATAAATAAGAACAGGAAATATGTAACTCTCTTTTGGTAAACCTAAAACAATGAAGTTTCTGTATGGCAGAGCTGAAAAGAGACAAAGGTCCTTTTAAAAATAATTTTCTTCTCATTCGCCTTCAACTACTTTTTGACAAAAGCCAAAAGCGTTAGTTGTTAGAAATAAGGGGGCAAAATCTCCAGGGCTTGCCTTGAATTTAAACACTTTTAAAAGCTCATTTAAGTGGGGGATGTGATTACTTGTAGAGCAGGAAAGGCACTTAGAAATGCAACTGTAGGAGCCTCTCTGTTTTTAATGTTTAAGAGCAGATAAAACGCCACTTTCACTGACTTCAGGCATTCTTCTGGCTGAGGACTAGGCCATTAATAGTCATTAACACTCTTTCAAATGTATTGCCAGAGTGGTAATGAAATCAACACCTTCTAATTTTTATACTGAAGCTCTGCCAAAGTGCATTTGGTCTTATCACTACATAGCGATGTGTGATGTGCTCGCTACCTAAGACATCAACATCAAGGCTGAATAAAAACATAAATCTTTTATGATGTCGGGACGTTACTATTTTATTGTAAATCAATATCGATCAGTTATTCAAACAATTATTCATTGTTTTCTGAATGAAGGGAGGACAAGCCAGTGGCGGTATAAACTGGGGTCTATTTTCCTATTCTGAGGTGACCATCAACTTGGGTTTTTGAAACAAATCATTCACTGGAAAGCTATCCTTAAAATTTGATTCCATGCCATATGCCCACTATTTGTCATTTAGGGAAATGTCTCAAACAATCAGTTAACATGGTGAGCATCTTTTTTTTTTTTTTTTCATAAAACAATACCTAATCTAACCATAAGTGATGGTGGTCTGAAATTTTATACTTTAAAGTAAATGGACAGATATACCAGTTGATGTCCCAGCCCACCCTCCTTTATAATTATGTAATATGAATAATTGATGTTGAGTTGGTCATATAGAATATTCTTCTTGACAGAAGAGAAAAATATATTGACAGATGGACAGAAGGAAGGGAGGAACCAAGGAAGGGAGGGAGAGAAGGAGAGAAGAAGGAAAGAAAGAAGACTTCCTTCTTAGCCAGCTTTATTTCGAATTTCATATTCTTTCTCCTTCCTGACCTTTCTTCACTATTGAAACCTATCTGTAGGGTGAAACTACACCTTCCCTTGCCCATGTCCCCCATCAAGCTGTGACTCATGGAGAAAAGAAACAAGTTAGCATGGCAGATAGCGGCACCTGTGTCCACACCTTCCCAACACAGACCACAGCTGCTTACTCAATAACCATCTCTGCCCTACTTAATCTTATTCTTTTCTGATCTCCTTTTCTTCCGAGCCCCACCAGTGACACTGGTCTACCTCCTTCTAGCAACAAATGTGTAGGAGACTAAATGTCGCTGTATAATCCACAGATGAGAAGATGTATCTTATTTCTAATCTTTGTGTTTTCAAGGACTAATCATTATGACTCATAAGGGCATTATGCTTTTTCATAGAGGATCTAAGTATAAAATAGAAGAGATTGAGGAGCATAAAATAAACATTTTACCCTCATCTATTACTTTTTGTAGCTACCAGCCATGGCCTCAAGAGAATTGTCTGCTCATTTTATAGGCTACTACGATTGGGAAGTTCTATACAGTCATTCCATTTTGCTTTGGCTAAAGAATTATGTGTTTATTCACGTATTCATTCAACATAATATATAATTATTCAGTTGTTCCTGAGTTCCAAGCAGCATGACAGATCCTGGTTATACTAATATTAACGGGACACAGTCCTTGTCCTGAGAATTCCACATTCTGGAGAAAAAGGAAAATATGATCATAAGCAATAGATTATAATATTTTGAAATTAAGTAATATGATATATGGTATGAATAAAGAGCTAAGGGAGAAGTAAGACAGTGGTGAATGGCCTCTTTTGACCAAAAGACATTCAACTATTCTTCTACTGCCACTATACAGATCAATGTTTATTTTGGCAGGGAGAATGCAGACAGAGAGCAGTCACATTTAGAGTAAGAAGAAAACCGGTGAACTGGAGAGCTACAGCCAACATTTTGAGACATGTCATTGAGCCTTATCTTCAGAGAATCTGGAAAAACTCTGAATATTGTGGTATACTTTGAAAATATACACAAAGACTTTGCTCCACGAAGTCAGCAATTGAGCCAAGGAAGGGTTAGAAGTGAGAATCCAGGAAAGAAGAGGTAATGAATCACCATCATGTCTTCCATACACAACTGGAGATAGATATCAAAACTCACTCCACATCCTTACTTCATGGAGAGCCTGCCCTCATAACTATATGCCGGATGTCTTTAAGATTTTCAACTTGGAAACTGAAAGTGATTAAATTTTAAAAGTGTTTCAGGATCTATACTAAAATGAACTAATTCATTTTTAGATCAGTTGCATAAATAACCATAACATTAGTTGCTATTAATTTTAGCCAACAATTAGTTACTGGGGCTGGTCAACAATATTGGAAAATCTCATAGAAAAGAGGGTATATTTAATAGTTTTCAAAGTCAGTGTCCTCCTCCCATAAATAATATTTTTATCTCTTTTATAATTACCATTTTCGTGTGAAGAGTTCACATTTTTAGAAACTTCTAGCTTCTAATACTAAAATATCTTACAGCTTTACTCTAGATCTTATCAAAGGAAGATTTCTTCCCCTAATTTTCACTTGTTTTATATAGAAGTAATTCATTAAGTTCTATTTTGATTGTCAGAGAAAAAAAGGGGTAATATTAAGAAAATACCCTAATAGCACTTTAAAGCCTGGTATGACATGAAAAATCATAAGAAATATGAAGGCAAAATTAATATTATTTACTATGTTATAGAATTTTTATTGTTTTCTTGTTAAATAAAATAGATTTTACCTAATGAGCCCTCCCCACAGACATTTCTCCTGACTCCTCTTACCTTTGATTTCAAGTATGTGCACTCTACTTTGGAGTTCTTCCTTTTCTTGAGCTGCCTAAGTGAAAAAATTTCAAAGAAAAGAGTCCTTCAGCATAATCTTAGAGGATACCTACTTAAGTATGAAAAAGATAATACAGTAACTCTAATATATTTCCTGTAATTATTAATAAATGACTGAAAACTCGAGGATTGGCATAAAGATGCTCTTTCCCCAATCACAATATTCTTGCATGAATATTTGGTATATTGTACATTGAAGTGTATCTTAGACAGATGTTTTTGGCAAGGGAGCACGTGCACGATTAACATGAGTTATGCATATGTCTGTTTTTCTAAGGCATTGATTTATGGGTACATTTTAAACTTTATTTTCATCAAAAACTATACTTTAATTTCATAAGCATATTCGTCTTCGAGCTTGTAATCATGTTAGAGGAGTTAGTTTCAGTTAAAACATTCATTTTCCAACTCTTATTATTCAAGGAATGGTACATTTAGAAAAGACATTTGAATTTTTAATAATTCTCTGTGAAAATATTGTGTTAAGACTTATCTAAACATGCCAATCATATATCAGAAATTAACAATGCATTTAAATATAGTAGGACGTAGAAAGCAGCTATTTTTCTACAATGCAACTATCAAGATTATCCCAACATGTGTGCTTGGGAGGATATCTGCCTTCATGTTATAGCTGACAACAGTAAAAGCCAAGGAAGGCTACAGGATTCCCATGACTGCATAGCTAATTAACGGAGTAACAGGAATAAAACATGGCTTAACTGTATTCTTTCTACGGTTACCCACCTCTGAAAAATAATGAAGTCTACCTAAAACTACCCACTTCAAAATTTATTTGCACATTAACATACTCAGTCGTTTGCCATTTTCATGTGAAATTATTTTATTAGTAGTCATTAGTCATTATAAGCAAAATATAAGAACTAGGTTGAGGATAATCTATATTTATAATATCTATCGAGAAAATATATAAAGTAAAGCAATTAGATATATTATAGTTTTTATACAATGTCTTTTGATCTTTAAAGCTCATCTAACTTTGAAAATCCCAAATCTGTATGGATTCCTTGAAGTTGGTTTTAGTTTTTCGTGCAATTCAGTTATTTTTTCCTCATAAAACCCAAGCAAATATGTTATTTAATAAATCTAAATAAAGTTGAGAGTATAATGGTAACAGTGCACAGCGTAGAAAAATTGATGATCTGTGTCAAATTTTGGTTCAAGAAACAAAATGAAAAATTTTATGAACAATCCCACTATTTCCATAGAGGTTCTGAGGATTCCACATATAAGATAAAGCCAGATACTTTATCAGAAAAGTATTTTTTAAATCTGCTCTTCAACAATCATGTTTAAGAAAATTAAAAGGTAAGCCAGGAAATGGGAGAAAATATTTGTGTTACATATATCTGACAAAAGACTTATCTAGAATATA
This sequence comes from Platanista minor, assembly GCA_004363435.1. Classification (NCBI taxonomy): domain Eukaryota; kingdom Metazoa; phylum Chordata; class Mammalia; order Artiodactyla; family Platanistidae; genus Platanista; species Platanista minor. The sequence continues at coordinate 28,027 of RJWK010004659.1, read as the reverse complement.
TAAAGAACTGCTATAATTGTAATTACGGTAACAGAAACAATAATAAACAACTCAATAAAAAATAACTGGGCTTCCCTGGGGGCGCAGTGGTTGAGAGTCCACCTGACGATGCAGGGGACGTGGGTTCGTGCCCCGGTCCGGGAAGATCCCACATGCCGCGGAGCGGCTAGGCCCGTGAGCCGTGGCCGCTGAGCCTGCGCGTCTGGAGCCTGTGCTCTGCAACGGGAGAGGTCACAGCAGTGAGAGGCCCGCGTACCACAAAAATAAATAAATAAATAAATAAATAACTAGAGGACTTGAAGGAAAGGTGTAGGAATGGACAAAAAGTAGATACAAATGCTCAACAATACCAATCAACAATACCAGGAAAATGTGAATTAAAACTACTATGTGATAACACTTCATTCACTGGAAGAGCTAAGGAACAAAGAAAAAGAACAACATTATGAAGTGTTGGTGAGGATATAGAGAAACTGGAACTCTCATATGTTTCTGCTGAGGAAGTTAACATGGCACAACCATTTTAAAAGAAAGGGTTGATACTTTCTTATATGGTGAAATATACACCTACCATGTGACTTAGCAATTCTACTCCTTAGTTTTAACCAAGGGAAGAGTAAGCATATGTTTGCGCAAAGACTTATACACAAATGTTCACAGCAGTTTTATTCATAGTAGTCACAGCTAGAAACAACCTATATGCCCACAGATAGGTAAATGGATAAACAATGGGGTGATAATCAGCAATAAAAAGAAATGAACTATGGACATATGCAACCGCGTAGGGGAATCTCAAAATTACTGTGTTGCATGCAAGAGCACATGCAAAGAGTAGTACGAAAGCATCCATGCTGTGTGATTTAGTTTATATGAACTTCATAATCAATGTAATGAAACTGGATGATAGAAACCAGTGCGGTGGTTGCCTGGGGGCTGGGAATGAGATTGGGGCCACTGACTAGAAAGGGGCACGAGGAAGTTTCTTGGGATGGTGAAATCGTGCTATATTTCAATTTTAAGGGTATAATTATTTGTCAAAACTCATTGATCTGTGTGCTTGAAATCTTTGTATTTTATTGCGTGTAAATTTAGCACAATATACCAAACAAAGAAAAAAAGAAAAGAACACAATGTGGAAATAAAGGTAGAGCCAGGGTATAACTTTGGATATTTTTTTCAGTGTGTGTTTATTATATTTTTACAATGGCCAATGTACACCTTCAAAATTATGATTTCTGTATCTCATTTATTGATGTTCAAGTATAATAGCAAATAACATTCTTGACACCTGAAAGAGTCATTCCAATTTAATCTGAATTTTATGATTGTTATAATACGTATGGACATGAGAAAGTGTTTGCCTTCCACATTGTACTTTTATTTTTTGTGTCTTCTCATTCTGTAGAAGTTATTGTAGGGAAGAAGAAATTTGCCTTCTTTCCTTCTAGGTTCTTTGGCTGGCCTAACAATTAAATGGACAAAAGGCAGGTTAACAGGAGAAAACGAATGAATATAACTTCTTATGTACAGGAGACCCATAAAAATATGAGACTCAAAGGCAGTTAGGCAGGTGATGTGTATATGCCATTCTAAGCTAAGGAAGGGGGTAAAAGTCTTGGACTTCAAAGGAGAGAAAGGCAGTTCACAGGAAGATGAGGAGAGCAGATGTTTGGTAAACAAATAGTTCCCCTGCTATGCAGGTAAATCTCTCAGATGAAGAAGTTACAGATGGTAATAGCTCTCTTCCTGGTAAAGGCCCCCTTTCGAAGTTCTTTTAGGCAGTTAAGAGGGAGGCAAAAAGCTTTTCTGAGTCTGCTGAGTCTCGGCTGCCTTCAGCTCAGACTAATGTACCTGCCAAACTGGCACATTTGTGGAGGGGCCTATTCTTCTGCACTTCATTATGTAAAATCACTGAGAAAAACAAAATGCCAAATTTTTCTTTCAAATCAGTTCATTCATTCATCTCTTTATACAGTGATATGCACTAAGTATTTAATCATTTTCCAGAGTGGGACACACGTATTCTCTTTAGCTGGGTTGCATAGTGAGTGAGGCAAAGAAGCAAACAGAAAATAATGGAACAAGTGATACGATTATATCAAATAAAAGATGGTATGGTGAGTGAATTGTTTAAAGACAATGCAAGACATTCTAGGGTCACCTACCACACTATGGCGACTACTGTGAAATTTCTTCTGAGGCCTTTGGCAAACTGCTGATAGGTTTCAGTCAGAGACGAAGGTGATTTGGTGTGTGTTTAGAAAGATCTCTGCTGTCAGCTTGTCGAAAGGAATTGACTGAATCACAACCGCAAGCTGACACGGAGCATATGAGTCCAGGCAGCTCTCCAGGCATAGATAACAGTGTCTTGCAACTATTATAGCAGGCAGGGTAGGGAGAAATGAAGAAAGATTTGATGATTGTTGTGATATGACCTGTGTATCTCTCAAACACTTTATTTGAAAATGAGGCTGCAGATATTATTAGGGTTTTTGGGGGTTGGGGATGACCAAATGTTACTACTGCATAGACTTAAGTTTCTAGACTCTCTCACTGATCTTGTCTTTTTTTTTTTTTTTTTTTTTTAATTTTAGTGTCAATGAAAATTTGCATACCAAAATTGAAGGCCAAGAATTTTGTATAGGAGCTATCCAGACCCTGAAAGGTGAGCATTTTAGCTTAAGATTTTTGTACCTGATGTTTCAATTTCACATTTTTATTTAATAATAAGCTGAAAGCCTTGGTGGATGCATCATAAGTTTTAGGGGAAAACATTGTTAATCATTAGAAATATTGCCTCTGAGAAAAGGTAAAATAATGTTGCTTTGCTCTACAAGAAACTTTTTAAGACGGTCTTCTCAATATTTCAGGAATATATCTCTTTAAATGCAGTCTTAAATCTACCTAATTTTGTGTTTTAGAAGATTTTTTCTAGAGAGAGGTCCCATAATATTTTATATTTTTTGAAGATTTCCTTCAAATGTGGTGTTTCAGCTTTTCTTTTACTTCAGTATTGTCCTTTTTTCATGTATTTTCAAAATTTATGAACCTGAGGATTTATATTACGTTCTTGAATAGTAAGTGAGCAGGCGTCATACTTTCTCCAACTCTGAAAATACTGAGAGTTCAATGTAAACTGGATATGATGCTTTCTTGGGATTTTTTTCTTAGATAGGAAATTCAGTGTTTTGTTTTACTTATTTACTAGATTTAACCTTATACCAATATTTTAAAATTCAACTCGAATACTTAATATTTTACAAAACATTTCCCAGATCTACATATTGAACTATTTCTTATTTTCTCTTTGATTACACATAATTCATTTGTGTCTTTGATAAAAAACTTATTCACCTATTAATTTGCTTGTTAATTCAACAAACTGCTTAAATATCTACTATTTGTCAGGCACTGAAATGGGCACTAGATGTACAGTGCTGAGTAAAGTAATGCTCCCACTTTCAGGCAGTTTACACTCTTATCTAGCACATTACTGAAATATTTCATTGTTTCAACAAATATTTATTGAATGCCTTCTATGTATGAGGCTATTGTAGGCACTTGACAGCATCAGTGAAGAACATTTCAAGATATTTGCCCTTATGGGGCTTACATTCTAGCAGGAGGAGATGGTAAATAAACAATGAACATAATAAATATGTAAGTTACAATAAGTTAGATGGTGATAAGTGCTGTGGAATAAAGATAGAAGATGTTTCGAAGACCTGAACATACCTGGCAATTGGACAGGAAGAGAGGTGATTGGGGTCAGCCTCACGGGGGTGATATTTGAGCAAATATTCGAAAGACTTAAGAGGCTTGGGAAGTAGTTATCTGAGGGAAGAACATCCTGGGAAGACAGAATAGCCAATGCAAAGGTCCTAATGCGGAATATGTGGTATGTTACAGTTACAGCAAGGAAATCAGTTTGCCTAGAGGAGAACAAGCAAGAGAACAGTAGAAAAAGAGCCTGCCAGCAATATAAAAAGTTATAGACTGATATGGATCTGTTTCCCCTCTAGAATCTTCCAAGATGTCTTGATAACCTGTTATTTCTGTGTCTTATGCTGTGGTTCACAAAGATTCCATGTCTTACGTTATGTCGTGTGTGTCTTCCATTCCCCCCTTTATCCTCAGTACACTATACACAGCCCCTCTCTTTAAAAGTAAGTAACTTGCTTGAGTGAACTTCCAAAGTCTTCTTTGGTGTGTCATGGAATATGAGGACATAAAGTCACCCTTTTAATAGTGCATACCTTCTGGCTAAATCATAGATAATTAGTAGGAAGGAAATTAAATCCGCCTGGTTCATTTTTAGCAGCGCTCTAAGGGCAAAATAGGTGTTGGGCCTCAGGCTGAGTCTGCTATTTTTGTTGCACTTTTTTTTTTTTTTTTTTTTAAGTACCATGGTCTGGAGAAAAGCCTGTCACAGAGACCAGTGGCTTTCAACTAGTTATAAGACAAGATAAATATTTGCTTTATAAAGCCAGTGGCTTTAGAACCTTGCTTTTAGTCTGAGCCAGCAACAGGAAAAAAAGATAAAAGGTATGGTCCCGAAACCTAAGTAATTTACTTTCTGGTTGGACTTGAAAGCAATTTTTCAACTGATTAGTTGTGAGAGTAATCATTGGAGGGTTTATATCCTATTTGATAGAACATCAGTCCCCATGTAGCTACCAGAAGGAGACCTACTAGCGAAGATGCTCATGAACCAAAACTCTAAGTACATAACTCATTCCCTCTTATATTTAGCAAAGCAGAATAACACACTGGAGGAAATCAAACTGACCTTCACCCCAAACTCGGAGTCTCACTCACATTGCCATCAGTTTATGCCTAAGTGTTGACCCAGGTTTGTTTTTAACTCTGACTTCCTCACGAGCTCTTGAACCCCCGACTCCCTCCTTCCCAGCATACTGAAGCTCCCTCCCAAGTCCCTGACATTTCCAGTGAGGGTCACTGTATTTATTCAGTGCCGATAACTGAGGAATAAATTCATACATGTTGCGTAGGATCTTCACTATTGTTTTGCAAGTTAGCCAACTGAATCAAAATAGTGATAATGTGTTATTATGGTTAAGGTTAATAAGCTGCTGATTACCTCTAGAGGATACAATTGCAGACACATTATTTAAAAGGCCTATTTTGTTGAGCTAACTAGTAAATGAACAAAACATTTATGCGCGTGGTGTATTAACATGAGCATGGAATTTTGAGCCTGGTAGAGCTAGTTCAATGTGTTTTTCGCTCTTCTCTCTGCTTCCTCCTCAATGTCAGCATCATCCTGAGGTCTGGTCCCTGGATGGTTGTGAACTGACATTTATAATCCATGAGATGTCCAGCAAGTTACTTTCCCTCTTTGAGCCTTGCTTAACTTAATTGCACAGTTTGGTAATGTTCACTTGTCTATTGCTCACAGGAGAGATTGCTATTTAAAACACTTGTTCTCCATCTGGAATCATACGTGATAATTTTCCCACTTTCTTGTATGCCATTTGTAAAAGATAAATTTAACTTTTTTTTTTTTTTTTTAACTAAAAGTAAGGTTTATTACTCTTAACCAAAATGATACTGCCCCTTAGATGTAGTCAGGGCATTACTTGTAAGCTGTCTTGGACACCCTTGGAATCCAAGGCCACTCACTGACCTGTTCCTCAGGAATGCAGTACTGTAGTCGATAGATGCCTGGTCTCTACCAGGTAAAGAATGCATTCTTCTAATCCCCCCCCAAATAATGACTTTGGATATCTTATAAATCCCATTTTGTAGCTACTGAAAATCTGGCTGGACATTTCCACATTCAGAATTGCCAGTGACACTCAATAACTGGCTACTTTGAATATGGCATTGACTACCACTAGGCTTTGTCAAACAAGGATTTTAAAAGAGTTATCCAGTGAGTCAGAGCTAGATATAACTGTTACCTTAGTTTGGGGTCCTCTTTGTATGGGAGATGATGGAAGAAATTGTCATAACAACTACCTGAGTTCCTCCCTTTCTTTGCTCCTGAGAGCAGATTGCTTCTTTGGTATATTTGATGTTGTTGAATTCCTATCCAGAATCCATTCTACACCTCCCCCTTTTCTAATAGCACCCAGGTTTCCCTTCAGGCTTTCATCTTCCTCAGGCAACCTGTACATTTCTGGAGGTGGGCCTGAATCCTTCAACCAATCAACATACCCCATTCTCCAGGACACTCACTGGCATGTGACCTGACCCAATTAGGGTGATTCTGGGGACTCTCCAGAAAGGTAGCCAGAAAACTACCTTTCTATCAGCAACTAAAAGAAAGAATATAAAGCTCCAATCACTCCTGAAAGAGAGCCTAAAGCAACACAGAGAACCAACCTTAGGAAGAAACAAATATGGGGGAGCGTAGAGAAGATATTGGAACCAAAACTGAGTTCCTTATACATTCCTGATCCTCTGGATAAACCTACCTTGAAATACACTGGAGTTTTGGAATTCCAGCTAGGAGTTTAAATTTTAAAATTTAAATTGCCTGATATATCTGGGTACCTATCCATTGGTTTAGGGGGAATCAATTTAGAACAATCGTAGTGATTCATTGTAAACCTAAATATTTTCTGGATTGGGAATCACACAGTATGCTTCTCCTGGAAGTTTCCACATGAAGAGGAAGAATGAACCCCTGTAAAATTTTACAGAATTTTCCAGTTCACTAAAGGGATGCTATTTACTCAATCATCATGTAATTTTGATGAACATATATGACATCAGTAATTACAGTCTTTATTGAAATTGTTACAAAAATAAACGATGGCTTTGTGGCCCACACTTTAAAGCTGACCTGTGGCTCCTGATTCAGCTGACATGTCTTCATTCACATGGCTTTATTGTTTTTTAACAACAGTGGCAACATCTGGTTTGAGGCTTGACCTGGCTCTGATATGCTCTGTCTGTAGAAAGATATAAGGATAATAAGATTTAGACAGTAATTTTAGCATAATAATCACCAGTTTTGGAAGGCCTCCAGTGACTTCTCAATAGGTCATTTTCCTCTAACATTTGTTATTATAGCACCATGTACAACTATTTCTTAGCATATGCTTTGTATACTTGTGGGAATAATTGGTTAATGCCTGTTTTATTAACTAATTTCTTATCCCCAAAAGGTAGAGACCATTGTCTGTAAACACTAATGGCTTCCTAAATCCTAGCACATTGTATGGCATTTATTAGGCTCAATATGGATATGTATTGGATGAATAGATGCAGGGAAAGCTTATAATAGAGTAGGAGATAGTCAAATGAGAAATAATGCCAAAAAGCAGAAGTCAAGTGATAGCCCCATACCTCACAATGTGAGTCACTTTTGTTTAGTGATCATTCCAACAACTAAGAATGTAAGGGAATCAGTTTTATTCACAATCTAAGTATAATTTGGAGGCAGTAGATACATTCTCTTAATCTATTTAAAAAATTTTAAGAGTGTAATTTCATGTGGATTCTGTTTTTCAATTTCATGTGTAAATCACTTCAAATATTAGTTCCAGATGGTGCAGTCTCAAAGGTTTCGTATTTACTCACAGTTCAATATTCTTTTCCAAATCATATGTGAAAGCAGCATTTCATACAAATACTAGTCTTGAAACTGAGCAAAGGTAAGACAATCCTCAAACCTAGAGACTACTGGGGATCCTAATTGTATGAATATTTTATCCATCCAGGAAGGTATTCAGGTATTCTTCCAGCCCCTTATTTCCATCTCCTCCTCTCCCTCTCTCCCCGTCTCCCCAGCAAAAGTCAAAACTAGATAATGTCTTTATTCCCGTCTTGCCCCTAGGTTCTTCACAACATTTCATTTTTTCTTAGATTCCATATATATATGTTAGCATATAGTATTTGTCTTTCTCTTTCTGACTTACTTTGCTCTGTATGACAGACTCTAGGGGCATGGACATATGTACACTACCAAACGTAAAATGGATAGCTGGTGGAAAGCAGCTGCATAGCACAGGGAGATCAACTCGGTGCATTGTGATCACCTGGATGGGTGGGATAGGGAGGGTGGGAGGGAGGGAGACACAAGAGGGAGGAGATATGGGAACATGTGTATATGTATAATTAATTCACTTTGTTATAAAGCAGAAACTAACACCATTGTAAAGCAATTATAATCCAATAAAGATGTAAAAAAAAAAAAACTAGATAATGGGTTAATTGGGAAAGGTTTTCTTATGTTAATCCTTTATTTTTTTTTTAACCATCCCTTACCTTGACCTATACACACATTCAAAGAGAGGGAGAGGAGAAAGAAATGTGAAACGCATTTTAAAATATGACTAGCAGTAGTTGAAAAATGTTTCATTTCTCTTTGAATTAATATTTCACATTGCTTCTTTTTGATGTGTTTAAAAATATTCTACTCGTGGGCTTCCGTGGTGGTGCAGTGGTTGAGAGTCCGCCTGCCGATGCAGGGGACACGGGTTCGTGCCCCGGTCCGGGAAGATCCCACATGCCGCGGAGCGGCTGGGCCCGTGAGCCATGGCCGCTGAGCCTGTGCATCCGGAGCCTGTGCTCCACAACGGGAGAGGCCACAGCAGTGAGAGGCCCGCGTACTGCAAAAAAAAAAAAAAAAAAAATTCTACTCGTGATGATGACTATCTTTGTGTATGTGAGCAGTGCTCAAAAAAACAATGACTGCTCAGTGTGTTGTTGAACCCAAGTTTGTGTGCCCAATGCACAGTGAGGCCAAACAAACTGAAATGTTGGTGTTTGGAGCAGAGAAAGGTTTATTGCAAGAACTAAGGAAGGAGAATGGGAAGCTCATACTCAAAAGACCTGAACTCCTGGATGGCTTTCAGGCAAAGGTTTTTATTTTTATTTATTTATTTATAAAATTTTATTTATTTATTTATTTTTGGCTGCATTGGGTTTTTGTTGCTGCACACAGGCTTTCTCTAGTTGCACGAGTGGGGGCTACTCTTCGTTGTGGTGTGCAGGCTTCCTATTGTGGTGGCTTCTCTTGTTGCAGAGCATGGGCTCTAGGTGCGCAGGCTTCAGTAGTTGTGGCTCGCGGCCTCTAGAGCGCAGGCTCAGTAGTTGTGGCGCACGGACTTTGTCGCCTTGTGACATGTGGGATCTTCCCGGACCAGTGCTCGAACCCGTGTTCCCTGCTTTGGTAGGTGGATTCTTAACCACTGCACCACCAGGGAAGCCCCAGGCAAAGGTTTTTAAAGACAGTGTTAGGGGAGAGGGTCTCAGGATATGTGATCAGCTAATGGGCCTTTTGATTGGTTGGTAGTGAGGTAACAGGGTGATGTTTCTGGAATGTCAACCTTCTGGTTCCAACCAGTCTGAGGTCTACATGCTTGTGGTCAGCATGTAGTCACCATCCTCCACCTGGGTGGGGGGGGTCTTGGTTTCTGTAGAACAACTCAAAGATATTCATCAGATTATTATCTATATCCCTACAGGAGGAACTAGGAGTCCTGTGACTCTATAGTCCTAATAATCATTAACTGCTTGAGCCGGCTGTTTGGAACTTGGAGGAGGCCTAGGAGTCTAGAGCCTATTTTTTTCTTACAAAAAAGAAACGGGAGACACAGAGGGGTTTTGTACTCTGGAGGCCCCTGCAGGGTCCTACTCAGTTTCACATGTACCTAACAACACCAGAGAGAAATTTGCTCTTTGATTTGAGGCAGTAGCTACTGTTTTGCAGGACCTTCTGGTGTGAAGTTCTGCTTTTTAGGCTTTTAGGAGTCCACAGATTTTTCTCAGAAAAGTTGTTGCCAATTCCTTATATCCTCATGCCATATTCTCTTCCTCCTACTGTCTGTCTCTCAATGCTGATTGTGGCTATACTGCATTATTGGAAGCTGAATTTTAAAACAACTTGTGGGTCCACATTTCACCTTACCCAGTAGGTCTTACTATTATGTAAGGATTCTCAGCTCAGAATTTTAGTTTATGTGAGAAATGTTGCTATTACATTTGATTCAAGTAGTTAACCTTTTACATTTATTGATATATTGCATACGTTTTCTCCTTACTCCAATACATTTTTTATTTCCATTTTTATACTTCCTTGTTGCTTCTTCTCTGTTCTCTCTATTTTAACTTAAATTGAAAGAAGCAGAGACTCATTTTCTTCAAATAATGGAGGAACTTAATTAACACTAGATAAGAAAATCTGATTACCGAAGCATGAGAAAGATAATATGGTGGGATCTTGCATTAGACGCTCATTCAGCATCAAAGGCAATTCTCAGATTTCATAAGTTTGTGATTCTTCACTTTAGGGTTCCAACTCCTATATAATTAAATAAAAAGGAATTTTCAGACTTACCTGTCATGTCTCCCTAATAATCTCTTTATGTGCCAGTTTTCTTATTTCTGCTTCTCTTCTCATTACCTACAGGGCTAATACTTTCTTTACTCCTGAAATAGGCATTCTGATTGACTCAGCTTACTATCCTCAATTATTCTTTGCTTCAGATCTCATCATGGGTTGCTAGTTTGACTGCAGATTGACTTATTTTGTGCCAAGTACTCACCCCTCATCCAAACTGCATGAGAAAGTTACGGTTACATGGCTAGGTTGATCTCTGAGAGAGGATTTTGGAAAGCGCTGTTTCTCCTCTTTCTCTTGAAGCAAACTTTGTTATGATTGACATATGTAGTACAATGGTCCTTGACTTCTAGCATTTAAGTCCTTATATTCATGTGTACAATTGCCATATGCAATAATCCAATTAACAAATGAAAACCCACAAAGGTATATAATACTCTGATCTGTTTAAATTATAGGTTCAGTGGCTGCAATTCAAACTATTAGTGGCTTTAAAAAGATGGGAGTTTATATCCTTCTTATTTAAATGTAATTTGCTATTGTGTCTCTTCCTTTATCTTCCTACTTCATTTTCTCTCTTCTTTTATTGTGAAGTATGCTCCTTCATCATAGCCCATGTTAAGTGAAAATTCTGTGCTGGGACTATGATATTCAGTTAGGTCTAGGGATGACAGTATTGGCAGGACATGGTCAATAAAGAAGAAAAAGTCAAATCCATAATAATTGCATTTTACTGGTAGGGCCAGTATAATTGTTCTACTTCTATTACATAGTAGTACCATACCAGGGATTAATGACTGATAAATATTTCTTGAAAAATATAGGGAGCTTTTTTGAAATTTTTATGTAAAATTTGAATATCCACACTTTGTTTTTAATTCTAGTAGTGTTTTCCTTTACAATTAAAAAATCATATTCTGTATGTTTCTTTAATTATCAGTATCATGAATGATTTGGTATTTATTGATTCTCTTTCAGGCAAAAGAAGAAAATTAGTACTCTTTTCCTTCCACCTCTCTTGCCGCTTTCTAGCTTTTGTTGACACTGTGGTCTTCTGGATTCAAAATATTATAACTATATTTTTATTATGTATCTTCTAAGATTTATTAAAAAGAGAAGAAGGATTCTGGAAATCCAGAATGGCAGACTCTTATGAATGTATTTTCTATGCTCCCATATCTGATTGTCTACTACTACTACTGAACTAGGTGGATCTGGTCAACTTGAGATGTGTGATCATCCTAGAAACCAGTGGTGTGGGTGTGGGGCATTTGGGGCTTTAACCTTATAGAGGAAAGTCCAGAGACAGTGGGCTATGAGAAACTTCAATATTAGGATCTAAAGATATTACTGGAAGAGGTAGATGCTCGAAGATTTGAGGACCACCAAATCTAAAACACCCTCTGTCTCACACACACAACACACACCTTGGATGTATGGGGTGGACCAAAATGTTTGTTCATTTTTTTTCCCGTAAGATGGCTCTAGTAGCAATTAGTTGTCTTTAACTTCATTTGAAATAATTTTGTTAGATTGACAGCTGTCATATGAGTGTGCATTTAAAAAAAGACATCAAAATTGGTGAATTTTTGTGTAGCCATTTTAATACTGAAGATGGAAGAAAAACAACATTTTCGGCATATTATGCTTTATTATTTCAAGAAAGGTAAAAACGCAAGTGAAACGCAAAAAACATTTGTACAGTGTATGGAGAAGATGCTGAAACTGATCGAAGGTGTCAAAAGTGGTTTGCCAAGTTTCGTGCCGGAGATTTCCCGCTGGACGATGCTCCACGGATGGGTAGACCAGTTGAAGTTGATAGCGATCAAATCGAAACAACAGTTGAGAAACAATCAACTTTATACCACGTGGGAGATAACCAACATACTCAAAATATCCAAATCAAGCGTTGAAAATCATTTGCACCAGCTTGGTTATGTTCATCGCTTTGATGTTTGGGTGGAATGGAAGAGATCATGGGGCAAGCGAAATGAACCACCACCAACCACATCAAAGGCCAGTCTTCATCCAGAGAAGGTGATGTTGTGTATATGGTGGGATTGGAAGGGAGTCCTCTATTATGAGCGCCTTTTGGAAAACCAAGTGATTCATTCCAACAAGTACTGCTCCCAATTAGACCAACTGAAGAAGGCACTCGACGAAAAGTGTCCAGAATTAGTGAAGAGAAACACATAATCTTCCATGAGGCTAATGCAAGACTGCATGTTTCTTTGACGACCAGACAAAAACTGTTACAACTTGGCTGGGAAGTTCTGATTCATCCGTCATATTCACCAGACATTGCACCTTTGGATTTCTGTTTATTTTGGTCTTTACAAAATTCTCTTAATAGAAAAAATTTCAATTCCCTGGAAGACTGTAAAAGATACCTGGAGCAGTTCTTTGCTCAAAAAGATAAAAAGTTTTGGGAAGATGGAATTATGAAGTTGCCTGAAAAATGGCAGAAGGTAGTGGAACAAAAGGGTGAATACATTGTTCAATCAAGTTCTTAGTGAAAATGAAAAACGTGTCTTTTATTTTTACTTAAAAAACCAAAGGCACTTTTTGGCCCACCCGATATACTGGCTCTGCATAAAAATGTATAGGCTCCCTATTCTCGAGACTAGGATAGTGGAAGGAGCATAGGGACCTGGCAGGGTTTCTCCAGCTAGGGTAGGCTAGGGATCAAGGAAAATAGGCAACAGCTAAAGGAACAGGGAACCCATCTCCTTTCATAATTTGAGAGATATCCCCATAAATCTGTTCCCAATTAGCATAACTCAGTCTCAGAAGCCAACCACAGTGACAACATCAAAAGCAAGAAAAAATAACAACACAGATAAGGAGCTTGGTTGCCTGAGAGGAAAATCGGCCGTCACAGAGAGCCAACTGGAAGACACACAGGAAGACTTGGACAGGCAATGAATGAACTTAAGGGCCAAGGAAAACATGAAACCGTCATTCTGGACCTAAATACTTGTAGAATTTTAAAAAGTTAGTAAACAAATTAAACTAAAAGATAGCCACTGAATAGAGTGAATTTGAAATTAGTGGTACAGAGAGATGTGGGTAGTAGAAGAAATACCTCAAAGCCTGTAAAGATTTACAGATTGGTTTTGGCAGAAATCATTAATGGAAAAGCATGGTGCTATTACAGAAATCCAAAATGACCTAGTGCCTCTGTTTCCTTACCAATAAAATGAGGATAATAATAGTATCTCATGGGATTATTATAAAGAATTAAAATAGTTAATATTTGTAAGGTGCTTAAAGCAATTCTTAACACAGAATAAATGCTCTGTGTTTGTTAAGTAAATAAATAAGACAGAAATAATGACTAAATCCAAACACTGATTATTTGAAAAGACCAATAAAATAAATAAACACTTCTTGAGAATGGTTTTAAACGAGAGAGAGAGGAAAAACAAAAAAATTGGAGTGTAAAAGCAAACACCTCTAATACAGAGGAACTTAAAAGAATTATGTTTGAATATTACCTGCAAACCCATGCAATTTCAAAACCATGAGAAATATCTGATTTTCCATTTAAATGCAAATTATCAATACTGACCTAACAAGAAGTTAAAAATCTGAGTGGATCTATCACCACAGTACAGATTGATGCAGGGCACCAGGATCAGATGAATTTCCAGTTAAGTTCTATTTAATTTTAAAGGACAGATAATTTGAAAATTATCACAGTTATTTCAGACCAAAACTGGAAAGCCTTCAGATTTCTTTTATGAAGGCAATATAACTTCAAAATCAGAATCTGACTAAAATAGAAAGAATAGAAAATAAAGACAATCACATCTTGGAAGGTTTTATAACATTTTTGTTGAATCCCAAATATTATCATTTCAAAATGTAATCCCATCAGAATGATGAGTAAGATATGTTATATCCTTTTCTTCTTTCTGAGCTTTGAAATACAGTGTATTTCACAGTTACAGGACATCTCAGTACAAAAGTGAAGTGAGATCATGTATATATGACCTCTATGGAGATGTCTTAAGATTTGCATTTGTAAGAGAAGAGTAACGTAGCCAGGTTGTCAAAACATACCTTAAAATGTTTCAATAACTGAGTCAATTATCAGGTTTAGAGTTGAATTTACACTAGTTCGAAATGAATCAAATTTGTTCAAAGTCTCATCCTGTTTAATGTTGAATAGTATCCCGTTGTATAGATGGGTCACCATTTGTGTATCCATTCTCCCTTTGAAGGACATTGGTGTCCAATCCAGCATTTAATGATTATAATTATGAACATAGGTACTATAAGCATTTGCATTTCTTGTTTTTGTGAATGTAGGTTTTCATTTCTCTAGACAAAATTATCTCAGAGGACAATCTCACTTTTGATGAAAATATTCAAAATAAAATGAATAGAATTCAAGGGGCTTCCCTGGTGGTGCAGTGGTTGAGAGTCCACCTGCCGATGCGGGGGACACGGGTTCGTGCCCCGGTCTGGAAAGATCCCACATGCCGCGTAGCGGCGGGGCCCGTGAGCCATGGCCGCTGAGCCTGCGCGTCCAGAGCCTGTGCTCCGCAACGGGAGAGGCCACAACAGTGAGAGTCCCGCGTACCGCAAAAAAAAAAAAAAGAAAAAGAAAAGAATTCAGTCAAAACATCAGGGCTAATGAGTTTTCTTCCATGATTGGCAGGGGTGGTTCAAAATCAAGATGCTAGAGTTACATAAATATTAAGTAACTTGCCTAAGGTTCTCCAGTGAGTGAGATACTAAACGATTTTAACCCTCACTTGTTGACTCAATAATAATAATAGTAACAACGCATATGTTATCATGAAATAGCTAAGTTGTACTCAAACTATTCTATAGACGTTTTATTTCTTAGAAGTTAAAAGATTCATCTTATAATTTTTCCTTTAGATATTGTAATGTGAGAAGAAACAGGAATTGCCATATTAGAAGTGAAGGCGTTTTTTGAGATTAAATGTAAAATAAAATATTTGCTTTTGCTATAGATGAGTAAGTGAGAAGAAAAAGAACAAAGAGAGACTTTTTAGATTTTTGGCTTCACTAAAAACTAGGTAGGATACTCATGATCTACTCTCAGCAAAAATGATAGAGGAAGAAAATAGACAGGAAAAGGTTTCCCAAAAAGTCAAGGGCTAGGCTAAAGAGAAGCAGAAGTGGCAGTATTATGACTGTGGAAGATGAATGTAGTGGCACTTCTCATTTATTTAGTATTCAGGATTTCAACCTTAATTAGGGTTCCTTTGTCACATCATTCATCAAATATACTTGAAGAAATGGAAATGAACCTCAAAGTTTCTGTCGCCTCAGGCATGCTTTTAATACTTTTACACATTTCAGCGTATTGTGAAATACAGTGAGTTGACTAGGAAATGTTTTAGTCAGAATAAGTAACATCCAAATGAAGACATCACACATTATAAGCAATTCTGGCAGGAATATCAAAAAGCAACCATTTAAATGGCTACAAACTTGCATTTCTTTCAGCCAGTGCTAAGAACAATACCTTTTTTCTTTACCCCCAAATATTCTTCTTTGCCACCCAAAGATTTGTAACAGTCCTTTTAAAAAACTACTTTAAAAACGATTCCTGCTTATGAAATTCCACAGCGTTTGTTTTGTTAACAATGTGACTGTATTTACAAAGGAATTTGCATATTTATGATTATAACCTGCCAAGTCAGATATAGAAAATATAAGATTATTAATTCAATAAGCATGTTTAGCATGTGTAGAACTACTTTAGGCACCAAGAGAATCCTTTTTCAACCTTCTCCTCTGCAAAACCTTTTCCTATATGTGATGTCCTTACCTTCTCCCTACCTGTATGTGATGCCACCTTCTTTGGTAACTGTGCCCTAGGTAGAAAGGATGACTCTCTCCATTTAGCACCTGTAGCCCTTGGCACACACATCCTAAATGAATCATCCATGTGCATAAATGTGTGATACATATATACTATATATGTCTCCATGCAGAATATAAACATTTAAAAAGCAGGGATAGGGCTTCCCTGGTGGCGCAGTGGTTGAGAGTCTGCCTGCCAATGCAGGGGACACGGGTTCGTGCCCCGGTCTGGGAGGATCCCACATGCCGCGGAGCGGCTGGACCCGTTGAGCCACGGTCGCTGAGCCTGCGCGTCCGGAGCCTGTGCTCCGCAACGGGAGAGGCCACAACAGCGAGAGGCCCGCGTACTGCAAAAAAAAAAAAAAAAAAAAAAAAAAAAAAAAAAAAAAAAAAAAAAAAAAAAAAAAAAAAAAAAAAAAAAAAAAAGCAGGGATACCATTATATACATTTGGATTTCCAAAAACTAGAACTTGTCGATATTTAATATATTAGTCACCTTTTGATTTTACAATACAAATAAATGAATAAATATGTTAATCATATAATTAATAATTATATGATTAATCATTATTAGATATAGTAATATCATACTTATTTTATTGAGTAGTTGTGAGGTCAAATGGTCTTTAAAGTCTTTTTAAAGTTGCATAGAAAGTGACATTTCGTTGTTGGTCTCATCATGGAGTCTCTTGAATTTGTATTCTACTAGTGTAATTAATGCAGTAGCTGTATTAGAATTATGTACTAGGCTTAGAAAGTAGTCTGAGCCCATATTTTACTGTCACCAGCTATAGTGTGACTTTGGCCATGTTTTTAAACTTTTCTATACTTCATTTCCTCATCTAAAAATGTGAATAATAATGTGGGGTGTTTCACAGGGCTATTTGTTAAAATTAAATGAGGTAAAAGAGTTTTAGATACGTAACAAGTCTTCAGTAACTATTAGTTGTGACTATTATTAACATAGTTTGGCATTTTTATAAGGACTCTGCTGATTCTGCTGTGCAGAGCCTCCTTTTTTATACTTATATTTTAAAATAAGAGACTGGTTTCCTGATGCCTGAATTATAAAGGTTTTTCATACCATTTTAGAAAGCACTATGGACTCCCTTTGAATTCTTTACATTTTATCCCCAAATACTAATGAAGTCATAAAGACAAAGAATTCCATTAATTTTCTTGAACGAGCTCTATGGGACGATATAGTACTTTCCAAAATAGAATAAGAGCTCCCTATATGTGAATATCCAGTAGGAAAAGCTTTATGGGCTTTTTAAACCAACTTTGGCTAGAGAAACCCCGAGAATATTCTCACTTCTCTGAGAATATGCTCTCTGTGTCTTATACTTCAGAGCTGTCAGTCAGTATTTTTGATCATTAGCCATCTGTGATTATTTTAATTTTTGCCAGCAGGAGAAGGAACTCTTTTCCACCCAGGAGCTCTGTTATTACAATATAATTTATATGTAAAGAGCTCATTTCATCAGTGAGAGAAACTTTTCTGCAGTTTTTTTAAGGTTTGAAGGAAACTCATGGTATCTTGTTTGTTTGTTTGTTTGTTGCTTTTTTTTTCCCTTTCTCCACCTCTACACCACAGTTTCTCTGTCATACTTCACATTTATCCTGGCATCTCCCCATATAGAAATTCTCTAGTACCTAGTCAATAGTTTTAAGAACAGAATTAAGTTAAACTGATTTCTGTATGTTTTAAATGAAAACCCACATATTTATTGTAGTTGCTGTTTTAAAATGTAAAGCTCATAGAGAAAAATATAATTTTAGTTTGCAATGATGTTTAGTGTTGAAGAAGAAGCCTCTAGTTAGGATTTCCTTCTTAAAAGTTTATTAAAATGGCATGATGACATTTTAGCTGTAACTATGTAATAAGGGCAAGTTTTGAGGGAGGCCAAAAAGGAATTTAAAAATAAAAAAAGTTGGCCTTTTCTATGTAATACCATGAGTTAGGATTTAGAGTCATGGAATCACATTCATACCTCATGTGACTTCTTCTCATTTCAGTTTGACCTTCAGCGAGTCAAAAACTCCCCTCAATCACTTTCCCTATAATGTGGAATAATAATGTTTAACTGAATATGGTTATTGCAAAGATTAATGAGTTATTGGTCATAAAACGTAACTCATGTATTAAAAGTCTCTGCATGAAGAGAAGACTGAATCCCCGGGTCATTATTGCAGAGTGGTTTTGTGAAGTGAAGTAAATTATTGATCAACTACACAAAATTTTAGGTCTCGAACTTTATGAAGCAAGTTTCAAATCTCAGGATAGATGCTACTAGAAATTAGTGCTTTTGGAGGTCCCATGCCATTTCTTGTGGAAACAGAAAGTATATTATTGCTTCCTTTCCTGGTGAAAGGGCACAGTATATTCTTGGCAGAGTTGACTTTTAAGGAAATTACTGATGATCTGAGGACACTCCTGTATTTTTCTTCTTTCTTTTCCATCTATTTTTTTCTTCTCCCATTCCCTAACTCTATTTCTCTGTTTCACTCTCTCTGCTTTCTTTGAGAACGTGAACTGGGAGCGCTTCCTCCCATAATTTAAGCAGAGAAAGAGAACAGTCTCAGTGTTAACAACAGCAATGAGAGCAACATAATACTTCCTGTCTCTGGGCACTTAGATGCCTTGTTTAAAAAATAATTGAAAAGTAACATCATGTGTTCATTCGGACAATTTTTACTGAGAAGTTTTGAAAAAAGGCCAAGAATAAACGTGAGATTTTCTGGGTTTTCATTTGTTTTTATCTAGGAGTAAGAGATGTGGAGGATGATATATAAACACACACACACACACACACACACACACACACACACACACACACAGGGAACGTTACTTCCTGAAACAGCGATCAGCTTGGTGAGGAAGCAGCAGCTTCTTCTGAGAAATAGCAGGGAATGTAGCCAAGTGCCCAAAGAACCCTGAGTCACTAGGTCCGGTCTCATTGAAAACTAACCTAATCTGTATCCAATTTAACATCTGAACTTAATTTGCTTGGCTCTAATCAACCCAGAGCATCTTCCCCCATAGAAGCCTTGAGATTAGTCATGATATCCAGAAATGTCAAGAATAATGACAAATAACTGACACATATATACCTTCATGCAACTTGCCTCTTAGAGGTGGTTTCTTAATTCTAAAAAGTTTCAAAATATGGCACTTTGTGATGCAGACAGAATCTCTTTCTTTATGCCAATCGTTTGTTTTTTTAAGAATCATGGAATGGGCTCAGCTCCGTTGTAGAGATAATTTTGCCCCAGTAGCAAAACTAAAAGAGTTACTATTTAGATTTTTTTTTTTTTTTGGAGACAAACAAACTGTAGGTTACACTCCGGAGCTGCTGAAAGAATGAGACAGTTTTGCTAACTCTAACATGACTTTTCATGACTCAGTCCAGAGCTGCTAAAATCATGTGACTTGCATATATTGTGTAGGTAGCTATATAGACCAGGAAACAGTGTGGTACATCTCTTTCCCTTAGCAACTTGGGTTTATGTCCTGGAAAGTAACTCCACGCACAGGCAGTGAGAATTATAAGAATAACTTAGTTATATCTGCCCTCCTATCCAGAGGTGAGAGACAATCAAGTCAAATAACAAGCTATAATTAAGCTTTGGAAAAATTTTAAAAAGAAATGAGTTAATGATTTTATTTCTGTGCAAATAACAAATCTTTGGGACAGATCAAATGCATTTTTTGCTTCCATATTGCCGAACTGTGATTTGATTGATTCTATATTTATCCCCATGTGGCAGCTGGACCACTCACTTTAGAGGAAAATTTTCCGAATTCCAGTCTATCAAGGAAAATCTGCAAATTAAAAACTCACTCTTATCAGCAGGCATTTGGAGAATGGCAGGTGACAAATAAAGCTCTTAGTGGATTATTCTAATTGCATTTTCTTTTACCTTCATAACTTAAAAAGTTGTAGGAAAAGGGAGAGGGCAACTTTTTATGGTTTTCACAGTTGTGCATCTTTTCTTCTTTGACAGTTGTGCATCTTTTCTACATCTTTCTTGAATGAACACTGTGTTTGAAGTTTCCGCAGACTCTCAGTGTGAAGCTAGTTTGGGAGTGTCTATAACTTGTACAATGGATGTATAGAAAAAAGGACTAAGAATAATCAGATGCATTAGATACATAAAAGTATTGATTAACGTTATTACAAACTATTTGTAAGCCTTTCTCTACTTTTATTTTCACAATTTTCCTTACACATTTATTACTTTATATTGATGACAGAAGAGTAAAACACAAAATGATAAAACATAAGAACTTAAATAAAGAATAAAAAACTAAAATGAGCTAAACTTAGGAGGTCTAAATGAAGCAACAATGGCATTAACTTGAATGTTCCTTTAAAAACAAAATACATTTTATTATAAATCAAAACCCCCTAAATCTCAGTTTAAATTGTTACTCTGGGATTTTTATAATATTGATAGGAATTATAGTATAGAAAGGAATTATAATATAGAAAGGAACTGAGTTGTAATAGAGATAGGAATTATAATAAAGAAAGGAATTGGGCTTCCCTGGTGGTTCAGTGGTTGAGAGTCCGCCTGCTGATGCAGGGGACGCGGGTTCGTGCCCCGGTCCGGGAAGATCCCACGTGCCGCAGAGCGGCTGGGCCCGTGAGCCATGGCCGCTGAGCCTCTGTGTCCGGAGCCTGTGCTCCGCAACGGGAGAGGCCACAACAGTGAGAGGCCCGCGTACCGCAAAAAAAAAAAAAAAAAAAAAAGGAAAGGAATTGTCACAGATATTAATTGGTTAATGAGTATCTGAGTATTTCTGAGAACACAGTTTCAATATTTGGCAATGATAATGTTTTTATTACAATTTCATTTTTTTTTAAACATTGGAAGCAAACTTGAAATTTTATCTAAATGACAAATTTTATGCAAATATGCATGTATTATATATTCAGAAATAAGCAAACACATATTTCCCGTTAGCTAGAAGAACTAGAAAGAGAAATGGATAATACGATTCAGATTAAAATAAAAACTGGAATCCCAAGAAGAACATGTGCTTCTCAGTTGATTTTTCTGCCTATGTCACATTGTATCATGACTTTATATATTTAACCTGTGCTCCCAACATGAGTACTTTAAGTTTGCTTATAGTTTAAGCATTCATTCTTCATCAGTAACCCAATACCTATACTTGCAGATTTTCAGAATTTATCCTTTCCTCATAATCCTCACAGAAATTTCTCCAAAATAATATTACTTTTCTCAGTTACAGAGCAAAATTGCATCAATAGCGATAAATATGGCATGTAAGGGAAATATAAAAAAAAACTCCCACATCTGACTGAATGAGTTAAGAATAGCTTAAAGGAGGTTGCATTTTTGATGACACTTGACAGTATATTTAAAGGTTGACAGAAAGCCTCAGGTGGAAAATGTATAGAAAGATAAGTGAGTATGAGGTTATGATGTGTTCTGGAAACTACGAGTAGTTTTTTTTATTATTATAGGGTTTAGTTTAAATTCTGTCTGTCTTCATTAAGTGTCTTGAGACATTGTGGAAGTGTGTAAAGAAGTTGATGGTTAGAAGTGAGACTGAAAATGTAGCAGAAGCTAAATTTGAAAAAGGCCTTGTATAATTTGTAAGGGGGTTAGATTTATCTATTCTCATTTCAATCCCTTCTGTCTATCGTGTCCATCATGTTTAAAAACCAGCAATGTCTCATTCAAATGACTCAAAGTCTCACTCCTTCAACAAAGCTTACCTTGTTAAATAAATATGTAAGTTATTGTACTACTGTGTCTGGCTTATTTCACATAGCATAATGTCCTCTTGGTTCATCCATGTCGTTGGCCAATTGCAGTGTTTTCTTCTGAGTAATATTACATTGTTTACATATATGCCACAGTTTCTTTATCTATTTGCTTGTCAATGGACATTTATGTTGCCTCTATATTTGGCTGTTGGGAATAACGCTGCAGTGAATACGGGAGTGCAGATATCTCTTAGGGATCCAGATTTTAATTCCTTTGCATATATACCCAGAAGTGGGATTGCTAGATTATATAGTAGTTCTGTTTTTAATTTTTGAGGAATCTCCATATTGTTTTCCATAATGGCTGTATCAGTTTACATTTCCACCAACAGTGTTCAAGGGTTCCATCTTCTCCACATCCTTATAAATAGTTAGTACCTTTTTTTTTTTTTTTTAAATAATAGCCATCCTAATAGGTATGGGGTGATATCATATTGCAAGTTTAAAAAAATGTTTTTTTTTTCCTGCATTGCAGTTTTGATTTGCATTTCCTTGATGATAAAGGGTGTTGAACATGTTTTCATAGACCGGTTGGCCAGTTGTTTGTCTTTGGAGAAATGTCTATTCATTTCCTCTTCTCATTTTTTAATCAGATTGGTGTCTTGCCATTGAGTTGTAGGAGTTTTATATATATTTTGGTTATTAACCCCTTATCAGATATATGGCCTGCAAATATTATTTTTCCATTCCATAGGTTATCCTTTCACTTTGTTTCTTGTTTGCTTTGCTGTGCAAAACTTTTTAGTTTTAGTAAAGTTTATGTATATTTACTTTTGTTGCCTGTGCTTTTGGTGTTATAGACGAGAAATCATTGCCAAGACTTTTTTTTTGTCAAGGAACACTTTTCCTATGTTTTCTTCTATGAGTTTTATGGTTTGAGTCTTGGAGTCTTTAACCTATTTTGAGTCTTTAATCTATTTTGAGTTAAAATTTTGTATATGGTGTAAGGTAAGGGTCCACCTTCATTCTTTTGTATGTGGATAACAGGTTTTCCAACACTAATTATTAAAGAGACTATTGTTTGCCCATTTATGTGTTTTTAGTGCCCTTATCAAAAGTTCGTTGGCCACATATGTGTGGATTTTTTGGGGGGCTCTCCATTTTGTTCGATTGGTCTATGCATCTGCTTTTATGCCAGTTCCATACCATTTTGATTAATATAGCTTGTGATATAGTTTGAAATCAGAAAGAATGATGCCTTGAGCTTTGTTCTTCTCTCTCAGAAGAAGATTTGGGGTCATTTGTAGCTCCATTTGGATTTTAGAATAGGTTTTTCTATTTCTGAAAAATGACACTGGAAGTTCAAAAGAGATATGATTGACTCCGTAGATCACTTTAGATATTATACACATTTAACAGTATTCTACCAATCTATAAGTATGGACGTCTTTCCATTTATTTATGTCTGCTTTAATTTTTGTCATTAGTGAATTACAGTTTCAGTGTAAAAGAGTTTTATCTCCTTGGTTAAGTTTATTTCTACATAATTTATCCTTTTGGATGCTATAGTATATTATGTTTTCTTAATTTCCTTTTTGCACCATTTGTTGTTGGTGAATAGAAACTCAGCTGATTTATGTATACTGATTTTGTATCCTGAAATTTTACTGAATTTTTTTTTCTAATAGATGTGTGTTTGTGTGTGTGTATGTAGTCTTTCGGGTTTTCTACATATAAGATCATGTCATCTACAAACAGAGATACTTTTACTTTTTTTCTAATTTAGATGACTTTTATTTCTTTTTCTTGCCTAATTGCTCTGGCCAGGACTACCAGTACTATGTTGGATAGTGAGAGTGGACATCCTTGCCTTATTCCAGATCTTGGGGGAAAACCTTTCAGTTTTTCACCATTGAGTATAATGTTAGCTGTGGGCTTGTCATATACAACCTTTGTTGTGTTGAAGTACTTTCCTTCTATACCAAATTTGTTGAGAGTTGTAATCGTGAAAGGCTGCTGTTTTTTGTTAAACACTTCTTCTGCATCTATTGAGATGATTATGTAATTTTTGTCCTTCATTTTTTAATGCAGTGTATCATATTGATTGATTTGCATATGCTAAACTAAACTTGAATCACAGGGACAAATTTTACTTTTTCCTGGTATATTATCTTTTTAATATACTGTTGAATTTGGTTTGCTAGAAGTGTACTTATATAAATATATCGTTAACATATATTGTTTAATAATATATATAATGAATACTCGTACATAAACTTCATGTAAAGTATATCTGAATTCATCCCCAAAGTTTATAAGATCAGAAAGGGGATGGAGTACAAAAATAAACATACAAAACATCATTGACCATGGATTAACTCAAAATACAGACTAATGACATAAAATACACAGAGAAAAATTAGGAAAATATTACTAGGAAAAGAAGATAATCTTAGTCATGTCCCACAAACAGAACAAATTATGGTGATAAAAAGGACATTATCAGTAGGGTGTCAGGTTTGTGAGCAGATATCACTTTCCGTATATGGGAAAGGTGACTTGAAGGACTACCCTAGAGACCCTTAACCTTAGCCTTAACCAATCTCACTCTCTGAGCCAGGAGGAGGAGTGGGTGACTTATTTTCAAAGATAAGGCTGGTAACACTAATGACCACTTAAAACTGCGGCCCAGAAAAGTAAGAGGACACAATCTGACCCTTGCAAACAGGAGGCTTTATCCCTAGAAGTAAGAAAATATAAAAATGGACCAGTCTTGACTGAATCAGGAGACTTGTCTGCTATTATCTTCCTGAAAAAAGAAAATCAAATCCTCTGTGGAGTAATATAATGTTTTCCAGTGCCTCTACATATATTTTTATAGGTAGTGTCCAATATTAAATTAAAAATTATCAGGCATGCCAGGAACCAGGCCAAAATATCAGGAAATCAAGAGGAAAAAAGACCATAGAAGCAGATCCAAATATGTTTTACATGTTGGGGTTTTCAGTCACTGACTTCAAATGAAATATGATTACAAGATGAAACTATGACAAGATATTGTAAAATATAATAAACTTCACTGAAGTTTCACCAAGGAAATAGAATGTATAAAAAAAAATTCAAATAGAAATTTTTAAAAACACAACAATAGTAAGTAAAAGGATAGACAGTGCATAAAAGAGAATTAGTGATCTGAAAGTTATATCAGTATAAAATAATTATTGAAATAGAGAAAAATTATGTTAAATATATGAGAACATAAAAGGAATATAAGTAAAACATACGCCATGCAATGAAGTCGCTGACATATATGTATACTATTAAAGCAACTTGTAGAGCAAGGAGAGACACAGAGATAGATAAGAAGAAGGGGAGGTGGAGGGGTAGGAGGAAGGAGGAAAGAGGAGGAAGGAAGATGGAGAAAGAGTGAGAGAGAGAAAAGTGGAATAAGGAGAGACAGAAGTAATGTTTGAAGAGATAATATCTGAGAATTAAACTCAGTAAGGATGTGAAGCAAAAGATTCAAAATCTCTATAAATCTCAAGGACAAAAAATAAAACATCATAGATAACCTGCTAAAATCAAAAACACGGAGAAAAATTTAATAGTAGCCAGAGAGGAAAAAATATGCATTATCGTCAAATGAACAATCATAAAAGTTACAGAAAATTTCCCAACATAAATGATGAAAGTCTTTAGACAATGGGATGGAACAATCAAGATGCTTAAAATAAGAACGAAGCTACTTTTCTGTACCCAGTGAAAGTGCCCTTCAAACATTAAAATAAACATGTTTTAGGTAAGCAGAAAAGAGAACACTAGTCACCAGTGGACTCACCTGAAAAAGGTTCTAGAGGCAGCTTTGCAAATGGAAGAAGAATATTTCTAGATGGAAGCAGAGTAATGCCTAAATCCCAAGAAAATATCCATCATTTTGTGGCTAAATGTAAAAAAAAATTAACTATTAAATAAAATGATAAAACTATCTGTGTCCATCAGGAGACACATACCATGTGCTTATGACTGTTATTATAATAATTTAAAATATGCAGTGTCATAATAACAAAAATAAAACTGGAGTATCTATAATAATTTCAGACAAAATACTATTTATGGATAAAACATTAAGGATCTGCAAATAACAATATAATTAATTTTCTAACTATGATGTCTAAAAATTACAATCACTCATGAAATTAATAACCCTAAAATTATATATCTATACCTGTATTTTATATGAGTCACCTAAAAAGAGAATGTGACAAGTCTACAACTTTAGTAACTCCAAAAGAAGCCAATATGTCAATAAGACCAGAAATTTGTAAATAGAAATTTGAGGAACACAGCTGTAAATTTTATCTAATGATGGACATAGATGTTTGTGCCCCAATAAATAAATATACATTTATTTTTATTAATACATGGACAATTTACAAAAATTGATCACCTAATAAGTTATACAGGGAGTATCCAAATAATTCAAGTATTTTATATCAACTAAAATTAATAACAACAAGAACAAATTCTGTCAACACGAATTTAAAATCAACATATAGAAACTAGTAAAATGCAGTAAAACAAATAAAAATAAAATTTCTTGAAAATAAAAAAATGAAGTCTTAATTCATTTGTCGATAAGTTAGTCACAAAAGTCACAAATTTTAGAACTAAAATACAAAGAAATACCACATATCAAGTCTTACAGAATGATACTAATTTGGTCCTCAGAGGTAAATGCATAACATTAGATGCAGAAAAGAAGACAAAACCAGATATTTTCAACTCATGTAAAGATTAAGGGAGTTGAGGGACATTTACAAGATAAAGAATAACTTGGACAATTTTAAAGAAGGAAAGTAACATGGAGAAACTTATTTAACCAAATATCAAAATATATTTTAAGGCAGAGTGATTAAGACTTTATGATATTGACATGAATAGAAAATGAGAATTAGAACAAAAATTAGTTAGTATTCAAGTTAGAGTATCAGATAAATGCCAAAAATCGATCATCCATTCAATATGTCAGTGGTCATTTATTAAAGAAAGAAAAGAAAAAAGAAAAAGGGAAAGAACAAAACTATGAAAACTAGAATAAAGGGATTTATCTTCACCAAATAATCAAAATAATTATAAACAAAATACTGATAAGAATTTTTTCACATTAGCTCCAGTGTCTACAGTAAAGTAATGAGGATTTTTCATCATTTAGACTTGCAAGAATTGGAAAGCAGCTTACAAAATGGTCTTTATGTACTATGTCAGCCTGGATTCAGTTAGTAGATAAAAGTCACATGGGAATGCAATAAGAGATCACTGTTATGTTGTTGAGGTAGCAAGAGCAGACACCAGTTACCACAATTAGGATTGAGGAACAAAGGAATGAAGTTTCTTTTTTTTTTTATTTTAAATTTTGAATTGGCCTTAAACCTCTGTGAAAGGTTACTACCTAGGTGCTACTGTTCTTTTTTTTTTTTTTTTTTTTTTTTTTTCTGAGCTCAAAGGGGAGACCCTATGGGTGGACCAAGTTCTCTGAAAAGGGATCGGAAAGTGTTAGAAAATTGCAAATTAAAATCAACTGCTGCCACTGGTAAGGATAACTGCTACTGTGGTGATGAAGCATTAACCTAGAAATAAAAGTAAAAACAGAAAATAAAAGAAGAATAGTGAAGAGACACAAAAGAGTATGTCCCTTTTCCCTACACCCATTACCCAGGCTCTGTCTAGCACTCTCTATTGGCAGAACCAAATTGTAAGTCAGGTGCCAAAGAGAAATGTGGTTTTCAGAGTTTCACCTGAATATTTCACACAGCAGAATATAGTGGGTAGATTGGAAGCTGACATACAGTAGCTTAATGATTAGAAGCTGGCATACAACAGCTTAACAACTGGATTATTTGCCAAATATACATACGCAGTCCAAAAGTATTAACAGATTTTTTAACTAAGGTAATTAAGAACAATGATGTAAGCACAATGCACAAAAATCAATAGCATCATGATAAGTGATGTCAAACTAGGATATCTAAAAGACAGGATGTTCAGATTGTTTAATAAATGACCATAAGCCTAATCATAAGAGTAATATATAAAAATTGTATGATACATAATGGTAGTAATA
>RJWK010004658.1:8649-58686 GCA_004363435.1 Platanista minor | reverse complement strand
AAGGAGGAAGGAAGGAAGGAAGGAAGAAGGATTAAAAAAAATTTGACAATCCTGACATGCACACGCTGCTATATTTAAAATGGATCACTAACATCGACCTACTTTTAGCACTGGGAACTCTGCTCAGTATTGTGTAACAACCTAAATGGGAAAAGAATTTGAAAAAGAATAGATACATGTATATGTATAACTGAATCATTCTGCTTCTGTACACCTGAAACTAACAGAACATTGTTAATCAACTATACTCCAACACAAAATAAAGTTAAAAAAAAATTGACAATCCTGCAATTGTATGTAGTTATGTGAGTGTTTGTGATTCTTTGTATATTCTATATTTGTAAAATCCTAAAGGAGAAAAAAAAAATCCCCCTCCCCCAATGCTACCCCTGGCCCAAACAAATTTAATTAAGAAAGGCAGAAAAGGGATTCCGTGGTGGCGCAGTGGTTGAGAGTCCACCTGCTGATGCAGGGGACACGGGTTCGTGCCCTGGTCTGGGAGGATCCCACATGCCACGGAGCGGCTGGGCCCATGAGCCATGGCCGCTGGGCCTGTGCGTCCGTAGCCTGTGCTCCGCAACAGGAGAGGCCACAACAGTGAGAGGCCCGCAAAAAAAGAAAGAAAAAGAAAGGCAGAAAAAAAAACATTCTTTTGGTAAAGACTTGGGAACTGAGGCTAACGTCTGTATAATTACAAGTGGGCTCTAAGAGTTCAGAAAACATGGCTTTTTGTTAGTATGAGAGTTTTTAACCTTTTAACTTTTTATTTTGAGGTAATTAGAGGCTCATAAGAATTTGCAAAAATATTACAAGAGGTCCTATGTCCCCACTACCCAGCTTTCCCCAATGGTAACATCTTACATAACTATAGTACACTATCAAAACAAGGAAGTCGACATTGCCACAATACAATTAAGTAGATTCTATACCTTACTGGGACTTCACCTGTTTGTTTGCACTGCACAGCCTGCAGGATCTCAATTCCCCAACCCAGGTTGAACCCGGGCCACAGCAGTAAAAGCTGAAAGCACCAAATCCTAACCATTAGACCACCAGGGAACTCCCTTTAATGTCTTTAGGCTATAAAAGCAATTTGCTCATCAACCAGGGAACTCCCTTTAACGTCTTTAAGTTATAAAAGCAATTTGCTCATCAACGAATTAATGGATAAACAAGAAGTGGTACATCCATACAAGGGAATATTTCTCCACCATAAAAAGGAATGAAGTACTGATACATACTACAACATTTTGAAAATATTTTGCTAAGTGAAAGAAGCCAGATATAAAAGGTTATATATTGTATGATTCCACTTATATGAAATAACCAGATTAGGTAAATCCTAGAGATAGAAAGGAGATTGGTGGTTTTCGGGGACATTGGGGAGAGGAGATGGGAAGCATGTTCCCATGGGAATGGGAACCGTTACCACAACAGTTATGGGTTTCCTTATGCCATGATGAAAATGTTTTGGAACTATATAGAGGTGGTAGTTGCACAACTCTGTAAATGCACTAAATACCACTGGATAGTTCACTTTGAAATGGTCAGTTTTATGTTATTTGAATTTCATCTCAATAGAAACATTTTTACAGCAATTTGCTTGTTGTAGGGAAGTCCAAACATAAAAGTATAAGCAAAAATTGACAATTTTTTCTTCTCCCAGCTGCTCGCCTCTCCACATCCAATCCCACCCCACAAATACACCTTCCCTTAACTGCTTAATAGGTAACAGTCCATTTTTTTTTTTTTTTTTTTTGCGGTACGCAGGCCTCTCGCTGTTGTGGCCTCTCCCATTGTGGAGCACAGGCTCCGACGCACAGGCTCCGAAGCACAGGCTCAGCGGCCATGGCTCACGGGCCCAGCCGCTCCGCGGCACGTGGGATCTTCCCGGACCGGGGCACAAACCCGTGTCCCCTGCATCGGCAGGTGGACTCTCAACCACTGTGCCACCAGGGAAGCCCAACAGTCCATGTTTTAAAAAGCTTTATAACATACAGAGAGATACATATGTTTCCTGAATGTTTACTGAGCACTTTATCCATGTCAGGCAGGCAATGTTGTACCTGATGGGAAACTCCATGGTGAATAAGACAGACTGATGGAATTAATTTTCTAGTAAGAGGTGGGCAGTAAGCATGGGAATGAATATGAATTTCAGATTGTGAAAAAATAAAAGTAGATAAGATTGTAGAGAGTGATGTGGTTTGGCAGAGAGCCAGGGTGGCTAGGAGAGGTCTCTGAGCTGAGGACACAACATGTGAGCTGAATGACAACAAGTTAGAGAAGTGAAGATCTAGGGAAAGAGCATTCAAGGGAGTGGAAAAAAAGCTAGATATCTTTACAGAAATAGGAGTGTACTAGGTACACTGATCCACGAGGTACATTGTATACATATTAGATATCTTGCTTTTCCCCTACTTTGCCATATATTATACATGTATTTCCATGTTGGCCTCTCACTCTTTTTAATAGCTGCATGTTATTCCATAACATTGATACACCATCACTTAACCATTTCCCTGTTGATGGACATGTAGGTTGTTTCCAGTTTGGAGCTACTGCAAAAAATGCTGGAAAAGAACAGCTTTTCACATGTGTGTTCATATTTCTGTAGAAAACATCTCGAGGAGTGGGACTGCTACATCAATGTCCATTTGTGTGCACACATTTTCACCCACTAAAAGCCCGGGACAGCTTTGACTTTTCATATCAGTCTCATGTTCAGAAGTATAAAAGATAAACTCTTAGGTTAAGAAAACAAAACAAACTACTGTGTATTTGATTAAAGGTGCAAATGCTGTGACCCTGATTTAAAGGCAGAATAACTAAGCGGCGGCTTTGAAGACCACAGAGAATGAGAGAGAGAGAGAGAGAGAGAGAGAGACTAGGAATGCCAGCAGGGGGGATTTGCATTGGAAGATGGGAATATCTGTGGTAAAATGGCTCAGACTTGAACAAGCATAGCTCTGCATAGCTAAGCTGTTGTCAAGCTAACCTTGTGTGTGCGTTACACGGAATAGCAGGACGTCCTTGGAAAACTATCTCTTAAAGTTGACAATCCTGTGTCTCAACAGCCCCAGATGAGTGTAAAAGGGCAGT
Organism: Platanista minor; assembly: GCA_004363435.1. NCBI lineage: Eukaryota > Metazoa > Chordata > Mammalia > Artiodactyla > Platanistidae > Platanista > Platanista minor. The sequence continues at coordinate 55,584 of RJWK010004658.1, read as the reverse complement.
ATCATCCCAGACTCCCTACTGATTCCTGCATTCAACATTTATTAAGAATGTTTTTTATGCCAGGCATTATACTGGGCATTACAAATATAAAGAAGATGAATAAAAGATTCTGACCTCAAGTTGCTCAGTCTCAACACAACAGTAATTATCAAGACATTGTAAATCAACTATACTTCAATTTAAAAAAAATAAAGAAAAACATGGGAAAAAAAAGCTTCTCCCTTTCCTGCTTGGAACAGTGTCTCTACTCTGGCAGGTCAAGGCTTTTGAAAACAAACAAAGTGGATTCTTTCCTGAATAATTATCCTATTCAGGAACAGTTAATGACATCAACTTTTCTAAGCTGCAGTCTTAGCAGTTTCTTTGTCCCTACAAAAAGCACCAAAAGAAACTCTGTTAATTTAATTAGATGTGAAGAACTAACCTATCAGAGTGATCACCCAGTGCCCTCCCGGGGATTCCTCTCCAAGTATGGGATCTGATGACAAGGGTTGAAGGACTGTGTGGTTCACCATCTGAGTCAGTTGCTTGTGTTGACACTTTCTTAGGAGTAGGTTGGGGAGAGCAAATCTTGAGTCAGAAGTCACTTTAGACACTTTATTTCGGACACATTGTGTTTTCTTTTCTTTTTTTTTTTTTTTTTTTGGCGGTACACGGGCCTCTCACTGTTGTGGCCTCTTCCATTGTGGAGCACAGGCTCCGGACGCGCAGGCCCAGCGGCCATGGCTCATGGGCCCAGCCGCTCCGCGGCATGTGGGATCTTCCCGGACCGGGGCACAAACCCGTGTCCCCTGCATCGGCAGGCGGACTCTCAACCACTGCGCCACCAGGGAAGCCCTACATTGTGTTTTCTTCTTCTTGTGACTCTGAGTCAATAGCAAGGCAGGTCTCCTATATATGAAAGAAGGTCTGATTTTTATATCAATCATTGGTAAATTCTCTGTAAACCTGAAGGCAATCACTTAATACCAACTTTAAAGCAGGTCCCATAAGAAAGATCCAGTGGGGTCTTCAGAGAACTATATTAATAGGCTGTAAGCAGATTTTTGTATTAATCAGAGGAATAAATCCTCTGTCGTGGGGAGGAAAAAAATATCAATGTCCAGAAGATTTCAGGGAGCATGAACACAGACCTGTCGAGAAACTTAAAGCCAGCCTTGTGATAATTGAGGTCACTGGTTTCTTTACATTTATAGGGCTCGATTTCCCAAGTGTTATGTGTTAAAGAAACAAAGCATCCATCAAATTTGCTAATTTAATATTAAACACAATTTCAAACCACTTAGGACTGGTTTTCAAAGGTAACTGACAGCTTTGTTTTTGATTTGTCTCATTAGGCTGAGTCCTCTTTTACCTTTAAAATAGATGTTTAAAATTAAAATTAATATCTAGATCTAGATTTTGGACCTTAACATAAGGTTGTTAAGAAACATTCTTTCTGTGTTCCCCCCTGTACTCTGTTATTTCTATCTAACAGGTTAGTTGCACTCTGTCTAGACTTCCTGCAGAAAAATATCAACAATATGTTTTTCTCTGTCTTGGGCTCCACAAGGGTGAATTAAAAGAAAACTTAACAGGTACTTTCCTACTTCGAGCAGTTGGGTCTGTCTACGTATTTATCTTTTGCTTTTTTTCTTTTCCCATGTTTATGGAACCGCAACCTGGCAGCGTGAGATGCAGTCAATCAAGTATTTCGGGAAAACCTGAGCAAATCCGACCATTCAAAAGAAAACCACTTCACCTGAAGGTGTATAACGACGCTGGACGCACAAAAATAACCCGTTGGGTCCAGCTGGCTACATCATGGAATATGGCAATCTTCTGTTTAGTTTGCAAAGCCCTTGGCTGGGAGTTGGAAGGGACGGAAAAGTTTGAGTGAAGGCTTTAAATGACTAGTCATACAGACAGTGAGTCATTGTAAGTTTCCAGTTAATAATCCCCTCTGCCGGTGTAGAACCTGGGCCGGAGCGCTTTATGAGCCACTTTGCAGTTTTAGTGGTAATGGGTCACGGTTTTATTCTCTTCCACCAAACGAATACAGAAAATGAAGGACGCCCTGCGTCGCCTTTGAAATGTAGGGCAAATTCTGGCTGGGGGCGGGGAGCAGGAAGGTGGAAAGAGAACACTGTACGGAGACTGTAAGGCAGGGAACGCAGAGGGCTGGTGAAAAGAGAAAGAAGGAATTTTCAGGAGTTGAAAGCTTTTTTCTCCACCTTAGAACTGCTGTTCGTTTTCCCGCGTCCTGTGTAGAACAGGATGGAGTGGGCCATCCCTGCGAGCTTGAGAGACTCACAGTCCGCCGCCCTGCGCCGAATCGCACCACGGCTCGCTCCCACCCCTGCCCCCACCCGGTGACAGGTGGGGCCGCCGAGCGTCGACCAGACCTCCGCCTCCTCGCGCTGCATGCCGGGAGCCGGCGCCGCTTCCGGTTGCTCCCGGCCCCGAACTCCGACTCCCGTCGGCCCCCGGGAAAACCGCAGCGGGGTCGCGCGGGTGCTGCCGGAACTCGTAGTTCCGCCTTCTGCCGCGCGTCATAGGCGAAAACGGGGTTGACCAGGGCCGAGAACTACCGAGGCGAAGGTACGGGTAGCGGCTAGGGGTCAATCTGCTCCGCTCGTGGGGTTGGCGCTGAGGCGGTCGGAGGTGGTTGGGGTGGGTGGGAGGAGATCCGCTCGCACACACGAGGAGGGTTGAACCGCTGCTGCCGTCGTCGTCGCGAGTGCGGAGTCGGGACTGGAGCTGCTGCCGCGACGACGCCGGGGATTGTGCCGCTAACCCCCGGGCTTTCTGCCTCGCCGCTTTCCTGGGTCAGCGCGGCCTGCTCCTCCCCGGCCCATAGCCCCCGCCTCCATTTCCCGCCCTCTCTTTACCACACACACGGCCCCCCCGATCATGGATCCTGGCAGTGGTGGCGGCGGTGGTGGTGGCGGTGGCGGCGGCGGCGGGAGCAGCAGCAGCAGCGACTCAGCACCGGACTGCTGGGACCAGGCAGACATGGAAGCCCCCGGGCCGGGCCCGTGCGGCGGCGCCGGCGGTCCCTTGGCGGCGGCGGCCGAGGCCCAGCGTGAGCACCTCAGCGCGGCCTTCAGCCGGCAACTCAACGTCAACGCCAAGCCCTTCGTGCCCAACGTCCACGCCGCCGAGTTCGTGCCGTCCTTCCTACGGGGCCCGGCCCAGTCGCCGGCACCCCCAGCTGGCGCCGCCGCCAACAACCACGGAGCCGGCAGCGGCGCGGGAGGCCCTTCGGGTAAAGGGCCGGGATGCGGGGCAGCCTCGGGACGCGGGAGGTAGCCGGGCTGCGAGGGCGGGAGCAGCCGGCCTGGGGGCCGGAGCTCACCTGGGATGGGGCCCGGGATGGGTTCGAGGGCGCGCCTTGCCGGGCCGGGGACGCGCGGCCGTGGGGCCGGGCGGCACGTGGGGCGCTGACAGCGGCGCCCGCTGTCCTGGGTGGGGCGGCCCCGGGCAGGGGAGGCGGGCTGCGTGGGCTGACCGCGGCGGAGGGCCGGGCGGCGTGGGAGCAGTGTGCCGGGCACACCGGAGGGGCCTGGTGTCCGCCCCTCCCCCCCCGGGGCTGCAGTTCCCCGCTGGAAGTGGGAACAGTATGGGACGGGGATGGGGACGGCCGCCGGTCAGTGCCACGAGGCCTAGAAGCGAGGACAGATGGAGCCAGGAGGAGTCGGCCGGATGGGCGTTGAGAGAGATGAGGAGTTGGGGAGGACGACTGGTCGAGTTTTCCCTTCACCTTGGGCGTAGGCAAGAGAGCGTCTCTCGCTGCAATTTCTATTACTGAAATTGTAATTACATTTAACATATCTACGGCACCGAACCGTCCTGAAGGAATCCCAGGATGCCTTGCAGTCTTGCGATGGGGCAGAAACTGTTGGCTGTCTATAGATCTTTTTCACCCTTAGCATTTTGTAAGCTTGTGAAGTTCACAGTGTCCCAAATTTAGAGTTCCTCACTTAACATTAAAGTGTGTAGGAGACTACGCTGCCCTTTTTTTAAGTGGGATTTGGACTCTTCTCCTTAGTTGGTGACACGTTTAGAATTTTTATTGCGTTAAAATCGTTTGCCTTATTTAGGTTGCTTGGTGTAACTCACTCTCTGTGCTCCTGTGTCAGGAATTAGTCTGTTCAGACACCTAAGCATTATAACGTCTTAGGTGTCACGTGCCGTTTTGACCATAGCGAGTAGACAGGCTTTCTGTGGTTTCAAGTTAAGTTCAGTCTTCAAAACTCTTCGTGTATTTAGGGGCTGCTTAAGTGATGGCATGCTTTCAGGTACTGATTTTGTAGGAGTGTCAAATGAGTGAACTTGATTTCTCTTTAAAGTTCTATATTCTAGCATTTCTTGGATAAGTAGACATTGTAAAAGTGCTCTAGGAGTTTAGTTTCTTCAGAGACTTTGGCTACAGTTTTCTCTCTAGAGGCAAAAAGCGAGGTTTGGGGAAATGTTTTTGGGAAGTATGTCTGTGAGCACACAGTTCGGATTTGCTTGTTTTATTGACTGGTATTTCTTTTACTTGTGTGAAGCCGTTGAAGTTTGCCCTTTGAATAAGGAAGCTTAGCTTTGCTTAGACCAAGTCCTTTGGGCCACGTAAACTAAGTTCACTTACTAACTCCTAAAAGTGCCTCTTCCCCAAACCTTATCATGAAGTTTGCTTTTATCCAGCCATTTTATTTTTTGGCCCTCCCTCCTAACTCTGGAGTTGCCAGTCATCAAGGGACCATCGTCCTTAGAGCAGTGGTCTGGAATGGTTGTCATTCTTCAGTGAGTAGGCATTGCCTCTTATGTAGAAGGACTGTCTTTTCTCTTCCTGGTATTTGCCAATTTGCAGTTTTAATCCTTCGCTCTGCTAGAAATTGGAGATGTAAGAATATATAGGAAAGTGGTTGTCCCTACCTTATGGTCCCTACATTGTGGTCAGTTTTTTCTTTTTTTAATCAGAAACTTGTCTTGATTTTACTGACTCTATCAGCTGCTTCTGTAAAATGCCAGTTAATGTTAAAACAACAGCAACAACAACCCATCTTCTGTAGGATGTCTGTTTGGAAAAGAATGGATTTTCTAAATTGAGGTCCAGAGTTAATGTGGCACCATTGGATTGCATGTTCCAGCTCATTCAGGTCCATAAATTACCAGCATCAGAGCAGAGAACTATGCTTGGAAGAAGCAGGGAAAAAATTGGAAATAGCACTTAGGTTGAAATTTACAAAGGGGAAACCATAAAGTTTGCAAGTTTTTTATACTGAGGAAATGGACTGTAGGGCTAGCATGTTTTCTTCTGTTGTTAACCCATAGCTGAAATTGGTGGTGGGTGCTTTTTTTTTTTTTTTTCCTGTATGCATGCCTCTCACTGCTGTGGCCTCTACCGTTGCGGAGCACAGTCTCCGGACGCACAGGCTCAGTGGCCATGGCTCACAGGCCCAACCACTCTACAGCATGTGGGATCTTCCCGGACCGGGGCACGAACCCATGCCCCCAGCATCGGTAGGCAGACTCCCAACCACTGCGCCACCTGGGTGTGTTTTTAAACTAGATACCAGGGGAGCTCTTGAAGGAGTCTAGAAGTAGAGTGCTAGAATGAATGACTTTTAAAATGAATGAACGACTTTTAAAATGTGTGTGTCTGGGATGAATATTTGTCATTCTCTGGAAAGAAGACTACTTTTCTCTTTTCCTTTCTTTTCTCATCTTTCTTTTTTTTTTTTTGAAATAATTTCAGTGGTGCTTTGAGCAGCAGGTAGAGGAAGATGCTTTGGCACAGAGTCATTCACTTTCACTGGCAGGCTGCTGGTTAATGCTTATATCCAGCTATCCTGAGTCAGAACTTGGGATTCAGGGCTTCCCTGGTGGCGCAGTGGTTGAGAGTCCGCCTGCCGAGGCAGGGGACACGGGTTCGTGCCCCGGTCTGGGAAGATCCCACATGCTGCAGAGTGGCTGGGCCTGTGAGCCATGGCTGCTGAGCCTGCACGTCCAGAGCCTATGCTGCACAACGGGAGAGGCCACAGCATTGAGAGGCACGCATACCGCAAAAAAAAAAAAAGAAAGAAAAAAAAAAGAAAAAGAACTTGGGATTCAGTGTTGACCTTGGATCTCTGAAAATTTTTAATATAGGTTTCCAGAGAAATGATTAAGTAGAACTCATGTAAGTGTAATTAAGTATAATTTACTTAAGTGCAGTTCTCTACAGATGCAAGTAAAATGGCTAAGTGATGGTCGTTTAGAGTCCCTGAAATGAATGAAAATGTAGACAAGGGTTGTGTGTGCTAGAACAAACATTTTCTGTGATCGAATGTACTTATTTTCAGTTCCAATTTGCACCAAGTTCAGTCTTGCTCTCTTTTTTAGTGTGAAATGAGAAACAGGTTCAGCAATGTTAATCAGGGTTACTTGGTGTCTTGGTCTGTTTGGGCTGCTGTTACAAAATACTGTAGACTTGGTAGCTTGTCAGCAACAAATCTATTGCTCACAGTTCTGAAGCCTGGAAGTCTGAGATCAGGGTGCCAGCCTGGATGGGTGAGGGCCCTCTTTCCTCTTCTGGATAACAGAATGCAGACTGACTTCTTTCTGTGTCCTCACAGGGCTGAAGAGGCAAAGGAGCTCTCTGGGGCCTTTTTTAGAAAAGCACTAATCCCATTCATGAGGGCTCTGCCCTCATGACCTAAGGCGTCCCAAAGGCCCCACCTAATACCATCACTTTGGGCATTAGGATTTCAACATACGAATTTTGGGAGGAACGCAAAACATTCAGGCCGTAGAATCTGGACCTTTAGACACTGCCAGAGCTTCTAAAGTAATGGTGTAGAGTTCGTAGAGTTCTTTCTGTCATCCCACCCTCAATGCCTCTCAAAACTCTGCGGTTGTAAAATGGGTATAGAATAAAAGTGGCAGTTTCCAGTGAGCCCTTAGAGGGGGCTTATTTCCCAAATATAACGAATTATATTGAATTTTAAAGAGAAATGTTCTGTTGTGTAGTGTTTGTTTATTGCTGAATGCCTTGTGGAGGAGGGACTTTTTTTTTTAATGATTGTTATGATTCACATACCATAAAATTCACCTTTTAAAAGTTCAGTGGTTTTTTTAGTATATTCACAAAGTTGTGCTACCGTCCCCACTTGGTGGATGCTTGTTAATCACTGAATTTTCCCAGACCTCCTTTCCCTTTCCCTGACCTCCTCAGGGCCACCAGAGTAGAGAAGATCCAGAGTCAAAGTAATGGTTGTTTTGTCCTGAAGGGCTCTTACACTTTATGTTAAAGAACAGCAGCTGACTGATAGTTAAGTTTACATAGATGATAGATGTGGTTCTCCACTTGACACTTGTTTTTCTTTTCCTATGTGACTGAAATGCCTGCAGTGACAATTCTAATAGAAAGGATTTTTCAGATGGGACAGTGAATGGGATAAGTGGGCTGAGGAGATTAGAGAAAGTATTGTTCCTGGAATATTATTTCTTTTCCTACCTTGACTTACTGATTAGAGATCATTTGGTTTGGGCTCTTGTTTCATGATTTTACATGTTGGAACGGCTCAGGTGTGAGGATATAGGGAACAGGTGAGGGCATCCGCTAGTGCTGTGCCATGCTGAGCAGCTGTTTAAACTGTTAGAAATTTTGATTGGGAATAAACCTTCTTTATTTTTTATTTATTTACTTTTTTGGCCATGTCACTGCATGTGGGATCTTAGTTCCCTGACCAGGGATGGAACCCGTGCCCCCTGCAGTGGAAGAGCAGAGTCAGAACCACTGGACTGCCAGGGAAGTCCCATGTGAATAAACCTTTTTTTTTTTTTTTTTTTTTTGCGATACACAGGCCTCTCGCTGTTGTGGCCTCTTCCGTTGCGGAGCACAGGCTCCGGACGCGCAGGCTCAGCGGCCATGGCTCACGGGCCCAGCCGCTCCGCGGCATGTGGAATCTTCCCGGAACTGGGCACGAACCTGTGTCCCCTGCATCGGCAGGCGGACTCTCAACCACTGCGCCACCAGGGAAGCCCTCGTAATAATAAATTTATTGAGCAGTTACCACGTGGTTAATATGCCCTTATCTTCACAACAGCATCTTGAGGTATAGGTACTGTTGACCCATTTTTACAGATACGAAAATTAAGGTTCAGAGAAGCTAAATAAACAGGTGAGGTGACATCCATGAATAAATGGAGGAGTTAGGATTAGAATCTAGGTCTGGGGCTTCCCTGGTGGCGCAGTGGTTGAGAGTCCGCCTGCCGATGCAGAGGACGCGGGTTCGTGTCCCGGTCCGGGAAGATCCCACATGCCGCGCGCGGAGCGGCTGGGCCTGTGAGCCATGGCCGCTGAGCCTGCGCGTCCGGAGCCTGTGCTCCGCAACGGGAGAGGCCACAGCAGTGAGAGGCCCGCGTACCGCAAAAAAAAAAAAAAAAAAAAAAGAATCTAGGTCTGATTTCAAAGCTTATTCCTAGTAACAGTTGATTTCAAAGCTTATTCCTAGTAACAGTAACTCCACTAGTTTCCTTGTGATTGGATATTAAAAGATCTTTTTGGCTGAGACACTTGTTCAGAAACTGGGCCTATAAGTTTGTGCACTATGGCACCGTCTCCATGTTCTTTCTCAGTAGTAGCTGGGTGACGCTGTCATAAGTAGGCAATGCTCTAATTTAAAGTAATATTTTGAAATTACTTCTTCATACATTTTAGGAAATCATGTAGAATACTTTAAACAGCTCTGTTCACCACTGTCTGTAACATTGTGTGTTTTTATTTTTAGAGTGTTAGGTAGTTAAGGCAAAACCAGGGACACTTGTATATGTTCTGTGGGCTTTTCTTTCTGATGTCTGCCTTTACTATTTAACAGTGTTGTCTGGGAGAAAAATGCCTCAGTGTGCAGTTTTGGTAAGACTATATATATAGTCACCTGTGTGCTAGAGAATTTTAGTTTTTTATTCAAGCTGTACTTTAAAATCTCTTGGATATTGTTTCTCTAACTCCTTTCTTAGAAAATTGGCACATATAAAATTGTTTTTACTCTACTGAACCCTAACGGAAACTGCTTGAATTAATCCAGTAAAAATTAACTGTATATTTATTCTATACAGTACACTGTGCCAACCTGTGGAGATTATAAGAGTAGAGAAAAAAATCTCCTTATTTCAGAAAACCAGTCATTCTGGCAGTCCATAATCTCCTAGGGAACAAGAACTAAGCTATGTGTGTAGGTGGATCTATAATTGAAAGAAGGGTCATATCCTAGAGGAGTTCAGAAGAGAGCTCATTAGCCCTTCCGGGTGGTGGGGTGGACCGGGAATGGGATAGAAGTGGAAAACCAGATAAGGCAAGTTCCTACCGCAATTGAGGAGACTATTCCTTCAGAGGAGCTAGAACTGTGTACATGTGGCTATTTAATTTTAAAATTAAATAAAATCTAAAATTCAGTTCCTCGGTCACAGTAGCTACCTTGCAAGTGCTTTAATAGCCACATGTGGCTAGTGACTAACAGCACAGATACAGCACATTTCCATCATTGTAGAAACTTGTATTGGACAGAATTGTCACACTGTTTCTCACTTCCATGCAGTGTAGGACACTTGTGACTTCTGTGACAGCACTGAAGTTGTTTTTTTTTTTTTTCTTTAATGAACACACCATTTAGCTAACAGGCATAAGATATTTTAGTTAGGATGGCTATTTTAAATATCTGTATTTAGTGTGTAAAGAGGATTAGAGATTGATTTTATATCTAAAGCAGGTGCAGATTTAAATTGCTTATTTATGAAATATATGGATTAAGCACTTTTCAAGAATTGACCATATGTTTGTGTTTAAAACATGTAGTCGGAATTAAAGCATGGCTTTCATTACCTGACACATGTATGTTCTTGACTAACCTGTGCTGTACTGTGAACTGGCAAAATAGGAGTCTCCATGTTGAAGTCCTTTTTTGATCCATGATCAAATCTTTAAAAACTTTTTTATATTCTTTTTAAAAATCGAGCTGAAATCCACATAACATAAAATTAACCATTTTAAAGTGAACAATTCAGTGGCATTCAGTACATTCAGTGTTGTAAAAACCATCACCTCTGTCTAGTTTTTTTTTTATATATATAAATTTATTTTATTTATTTTTGGCTGCATTGGGTCTTCGTTGCTGTGCGTGGGCTTTCTCTAGTTGCGGCGAGTGGGGGCTACTCTTCAATGTGTGTGGGCTTCTCATTGAGGTGGCTTCTCTTGTTGTGGAGCATGGGCTCTAGGCCCACGGGCTGCAGTAGTTGTGGCACGTGGGCTTAGTAGTTGTGGCTCACGGGCTATAGAGCGCAGGCTCCGTAATTATGGTGCACGGGCTTAGTTGCTCCGCGGCATGTGGGATCTTCCTGAACCAGGGCTCGAACCCATGTCCCCTGTGTTGGCAGGCGGATTCTTAACCACTGCGCCACCAGGGAAGTCCCCACCTCTGTCTAGTTGAAAAACATTTTCATCACTCCAAAAGGAAACCTGTACCCATTAAGCAGTTACTTCCCATTCCCCTTTCCTTCCAGCTTCTGGCAACCACCAATCTGCTTTCTGCCTCTCTGGATTTACCCATTCTGAATATTTCTTGTAAGTGGAATGGTATAACATGTGACCTTTTGTGACTGGCTTATTTCATCAAGATCAAATTTAACTAGCAGTTTTAAGACCCAGATTATCATCTGTGTTAAAACACAGTCAGTACTGTTGCCCGACTGTTTTTTGGTAAAATCTTTTCTTGTTTTAAAAATTGTGGTAATTTACCACAATTATTTGTTTCTCTTTTTAACTTAGGGTGTGGCAGTTTTATTCACTCATACACTCTGATAACTTTCCTACTTAATTAGAATTATTCCTTTGAACACTTGATAAGGTTATATTTCTGAACATGGAGATACCACTGGAAAATATGAAACCGTAATTTCATTCCTTGGCAGGTTTACTTCTCTTTCACTAACAGATATGAACCATGCAGGACTTGAGAAATGAAGCACTAATAGTCACCTGTTTGCTAACCATAAACAAATGACTCTGGGTCTAGTAGAGTTCTAAGTCCAGGATCAATAGTAGCCAGTAAATCTGGATGTGATATGCATTATGAGTAAGACCAGAGTAGAATGAACAAGAAGGGGTTGCGTGTGTGTGTGTGGAGACTGGGTACAACTATATTGAGAAGCTTAAATTTAAGGAACATCTTATATCTGTTATTTTTTCTGGTTCATTATTCCAAAAACATCCATCACTTTGCAAATGTCTCTAGCATTGCCATTAAGTTTATAATGTTATCTGTGGTCTGAATGCATGGAAAGCTTTTTTCTACCATGGGAAAACTATGGTCAACTTCTTATTTGGGGCCCCTTTAATAATATCATGAGGTGTATATTAAGCATTAAATTGCTTTTGGTACATGACTCTGTAAGCTTCATAAACTTAAAACAAACATACTATAAAAGTTAAGATAGTTTGAAAAACCATGAACAGATTTTGCATTATGCATCCATGGGGGTGATCTCATGACTGATGTCACTTCATGAGAAGTGCCTTACAGCCTAATGCATGTATTGTACACTTGTAAATTTAAGAGTTGGTTCTAGAACTAGGTGATCAGGTGTATGTACTACTTCATTGCTCACTTGCAGTTTGGGTCATCTTAATAAGTGACAGGAGAGCCCACCATACCAGTTATCTCAGTCTTTTCCTGCCTTAAAATATTTGTACATCATCACTCAGTTTACTTTTTCTGAGTGGTTTTCAACAGGGGCTGTATGAGGAAGGGCAAGATGGCACTTACATAACTTGGAAAAGCCCAGTTGAGTCTGATATGTTAGATAGTAGTTATCTATTTCATAGGGTCTTCAGGGGAATTAAATGAGATAGCAATTAGCACATAAGGGCTCAATAAAAATTAATTGGAGTTAGGGTAATTTGCCATTAACTTCACCCCTACCTCCAGCACTGTATGGATTGGTGAGTGCTTCTTATCCTTGTCCAGCCCATAATAGACACTCAGTACATGAGAGCTGATAGAACTGAATTGATACTCAGTCATGTTTGGAGGTGGAGGCTCATATTTGTTGAATATCTACTAGGTGCCACAAGTTATTTAATTGATACTATACAAATGTATTCTCTCATTTAATCTTGTCTGGCAGATGGCATGTCATTTCCATGATTCCAGTGAAATAATTGTATCTCATAATTTATAAATGACAAGCCAGGATTTAAAGCCAGGAGTCAGCTTAGTTCTGCCATCTTGCTACTACCCTGTGCCACCTCCTCCATCCCTAGGGTGGTATATGAATTTGATTCATTTATAGCACTGCCTGGCTTTCTCTGAAAACTGAGTAGTTTTTCCTTATCTTACCTATAAACTTTTTAAATAGGAAAACAAAATAAGTATATTACGTCTGAAGTACAATTCCTGTTACCTTCCAAACTGAGTTCAAAGGATTCCCCCCCCCCCCGTTTCTGTTAAAATACCCTCCTTAACCACATAAGTTGGGGTCATCTTAGATTTTTCATAATTCCTTTCTTCCTACTCCTATCAGATATTGCTCCCATTATCTTTGCACTTAACACCTCCTCTAATTGTACTGCTTATTTGTCCTGATGGCATACTTTTTGTAAGTAGTGTTTTTGGTCTTTCTGCCTTGTACTGTTTACCTCTCTGGTTCACCTATGCACTACCATAGAATGATCCTCCTAAGTAACACTTGGCTGGCATGTCACTTCTTTCCTCAAAAAATTGGTTGCCCTTTACCTTTCAGGGATAGGAATTACATTTGTTTTTTTGTTTTTTGGCCACACCGCGCCGGCTTGCACAATCCCAGTTCCCTGACCAGGGATTGAACCCAGGGCCATGGCAGTGAAAGCCTGGAATCCTAACTACTAGACGACCAGGGAACTCCCAGGAATTACTTTCTTCAGCACTTCATGTTATTGAAGATTGGGCCCAAAATTTTGTTGACTTATGGGTGTTAATACTTTCTGGGCAATGATTTTATTTTTTATTTTTTCACACAAAGCAACAATGTATTTCAGTTATTTTAGATCTCATAAAATTGCAGCTGTAGAATTCCAGATTCTATTCCATAATACAATATTAGTGTTGATTTAATTAATTAATTAATTAATTAATTAATTAGCGGTACGTGGGCCTCTCACTGCTGTGGCCTCTCCCATTGCGGAGCACAGGCTCCGGGCGCGCAGGCTCAGCGGCCATGGCTCATGGGCCCAGCCGCTCCACGGCATGTGGGATCTTCCCGGACCGGGGCACGAACCCTTGTCCCCTGCATCGGCAGGCGGACTCTCAACCACTGTGCCACCAGGGAAGCCCTGATTTTATTAAAAAAAAATTTTTTTTGTTAGTTTCTGCTTTATAACAAAGTGAATCAGCTGTACATATACATATATCCCCATATCTCCTCCCTCTTGCGTCTCCCTCCCACCCTCCCTATCCCACCCATCCAGGTGATCACAAAGCACTGAGCTCATCTCCCTGTGCTATGCGGCTGCTTCCCACTAGCTATCTATTTTACATTTGGTAGTGTATATATGTCCATGCCACTCTCTCACTTCATCCCAGCTTACCCTTCCCCCTCCCCGTGTCCTCTGAGCAATGATTTTAAATGTGAGTTTTGCAGGTTATTCTTTATTGGTGTGCAGGATTCATGTGACTTCAAATTCTTTGATGTCTTTGTGCATCTTGTGTATTCTTTAAAGCAAGAGTACTTAGATATTGGAGTATCATTTAGGTTTATCAGATATAAAAAATAACTTACGTATTGGGGTATTAGAGTATATTTCACATATATCTCTTCCAGTGATGTCATAAGATTTGCAGTATGACATTTGTGAAAACTGGATTGTTGCTTGACCTTAGAATTCTAATATATGACAAAACTGGCATCATTGTAATCACTTTTTCTGAGATGATGTAAGGGCCTATATGCATTTCAGAGACTATATGAATGTCCTTTTAATTGGTACTGAATAGAATTTATTCAAGGATCTTGATAATACATATGATTATAGAATCTTAAAAAGGACTGATCATTGCCTTCTTGGGCTAGAGCTACCAAGGGAGAATCTAGAGAAGTAATATGTATTTGTTGAGCAGAATCTTACTTATTTGATCTGTGCTGGGCTGCAGATTATTTTTATAATATCTGTAAAGGAAAAGTTTATGAAACAAATTCAGAGAATAAACATGGTTTTGTGAATACATTTCAGTTACTGATAATGTTTTAAAATTGGCTGTGATGGGTAGATTTTTTAGTACGTTAAACAGAGGGTTCTAATTTGAAAGCCTAAATTAGTTGCCATTGTTCTGAATTATTGAGGTTTTTGTTTTCTTATTGAACTTGTTTTTCCTGTATTTTAAAAGATAAGTAAAATGGATGTATAGGTCTCAATTTTTAATAGAAGTTATTTCTATTAAACAGCACCTGTGGAACCTTCTCAAGAGGAACAGTCATTGTTGTGTGAAGGTAATTTTCTATGATGTGACTCTTTGAACATCTAATTCAGAAAACATTAAGTTGTCTGTGGTGTGTAAAGCTAGATACTATTTTGTAAATATATTATATCTCAATTTCTTGTCTAGGTTCAAATTCAGCTGTTAGCATGGAACTTTCAGAACCTGTTGGTAAGAAAATTTATGACCATATTAATACAGTAATATGAAACTCTTTCTCAAGATTTAAGGGCAAATGTAAGTGTTATGCTTATTATAATGCCTACATTTAAAACTGAGTCTTTGCTGTTAGGATTTAGAAAACAGAACTAATTGGGCATTAACACTGCCATGATAAATTTACTGATGGCAAATATAAAAGAATCAAATGGAGGAAATGCTAAAGTCAGTTTGAATAGTTGTACTTGATCCATTTACTTTGGGAAAATTTTCTTCCTTTTTGTAATGTTCTTACCCTTAAGGGTTTCATATTCCCAAGGTGATTAATAACGTCGATATCAAAGTTCTGTTACTTGCAGAGGAAAAAGAAAAGATCTAAATCTTTTCACACTTTTTTGTATTCCGATTTGGAATTTCCCCTTTCTTCTACTGTCAGGACATCTTGATGATGGAATAACTGGGCTGTTAGGAATGTTAGATCTGCTGTTCATGTTTTGTTTGTCCTTACGAAGATGAAGCTACGTTAAAATAGTCTCTTCTAGTCTCGGGAGTCAGAGCTCTGATGTCAGCAGTGAGGCTAGCTTGTCCGTTTCTGTTGTGAAAGAGATTTTCTTGCTTGTGTGTCACTAGAGGTTAGGAAATGGAACTGAATATGTTAAGTTCTATTTGTTATTTGAAAGCATCTGTGTTTTAAAGTATAGATGATAAATGTTTTTCAGAATACTAAGCTAAAATGTCTTATTTCAGTAGAAAATGGGGAGACAGAAATGTCCCCAGAAGAATCATGGGAGCACAAAGAAGAAATAAGTGAAGCAGAGCCAGGGGGTGGTTCCTTGGGAGATGGAAGGCCCACAGAGGAAAGTGCCCAGGAAATGATGGAGGAGGAAGAGGAAATACCAAAACCTAAATCTGTGGTTGCACCACCAGGTGCTCCTAAGAAAGAACACGTAAATGTAGTATTCATTGGGCATGTAGGTAAGTTGTAGTCATAGCAGTGATAAGAAATGACCAAAGTTACTGGGTACATCAAACATAGAACATCTCATTTAGCTACTTGGAAATGTTTCGTGAAACTGAACTAAATTAATCTAAAGTGTCTTGATTTTTAACTCAATAGATTTTTTTTAGCTGGTAAGATATTGCCAGTGCTTTATTTTTGAAGGTTGTGATGGCATGGAAGCTGGAAGAAAATAAGCTTCAGTATATTTGTATGTAATGCATAACTGGTCTAGAGACCACTGGTGATGGCTCAGCATATTATGACATCTGTTGATTAATATCACAGAAAATGTGCCTATGTTTTTTGTGTGAACTTCAGTTGATTTTGCGGTATTAACTTTACTAGGTAGTTTAATTTTGTGCAAAAAATGAATAATTTGGAGTAACTTCTGGATGTTGTCAGGTTGCTTGCTGGTTTAGCACACAAAACAAAACCCTATTTCATTTATTCAGATATTCTCTGCCAATCTCACTTGTCAGAGAGAAGTGAGAAGAAAATAAGGGAATTTTGTGCCCCTTTTTCTTCCCTTTATCTTATCTCTGCCTTGCCCTGAATTTGACGATACACCGTTCTACTTCTTTTTAGTAGCAAGAACTCCTTTGAAATTTGTAAAGGAACACCTATACTGGCTAAAAGTGAAAAAGCAGACTACCTAAATGTAGTTCATGGGTCTTTGGCTACTTTTGTTCTCCTTCGAGCCTCCCTTGGGTAATTCATATCCTCTTGCTGCTGCAGAAGGTCAAGGAGCAATCTGTTAAAGTCTTTCTTTATCAGTAAAGTAGGGTCAAGTCACTACAGAGCTGCAGGGGGGGTCTTAGCTTCAAAGGGAGACAGTGACTGCAGGGGGTCTTAGCTTCAAAGGGAGAAGGTGACTAACCAGAGCTTATGACCCAAATTCCTATCTTTGCAGTTGCTTTTGCAAGCTGTAATTATGATGTTAAACGGACCTTTAGTTGTATTCCTATGTAGTGCTGGTGTTTTGTTTTGTTTTTATTACACCTGCGGTTTGCCTATTGTTGATGATGTTGTTACTTTTTAGATGCTGGCAAGTCAACCATTGGAGGACAAATAATGTAAGTATATTTTTTTGTTAAATATCTTAAGACTCTCATGGAACATTAATTAAATGTATTTCTAATAGCTGTCTTTTAGATTTGTGTATAAAAATACAGAACCCTAGATTATAAGAAATCTTAGTCTGCTCTAAGTATGATTTTCTTGGGCATAATGAATCTGGGGAACTGGTTTTTCCTCATTCATCAACTCCTTGAATATATGTGGATTTAATCAAAGACAGTCTGGCTAACATGCTCAGTAGTTTTTTTATCACATATATAGAAGGTATCTAGGTATGAAAATGCCATGGTTTTTTAGCGATGTGTTCTAGAATTGAAAAATAATTAAAATGTCTTTTTAATCTCTCGTAAATTAGACGCATTTCTTTAAGCTGTGTCATCAGAGGATCCAGAGGGCATATCTTCATTGTCTTGCCTTGTTAAGTAATCTTAATCAGTAATCTTGCCAATTACTTTTGAAAATTTCCACAACAGACCCTAAAGCAGGCTATTACACAGGAATCCTTACCTAAGGCTCTGTGGAAGGAACTGACAGGCCCAGGTGATGTGTTTTAGGAGAGTGTATATTTTTTGCTTATGGGCTGAAATTTTCATTGGCATTTCACCAAGATTCTATACCAAAATGGTTAGAAGTATGCACTGTAGATGACTGCAGAGAACAACACATAGAGACTAAAGCTAAGAACAGGATTTGATTTGGATTGAGTCAAGGGAAGCAGTTAGGTATTACTAAAGAATTATTTAAAAATTTATAATCTCATTTTGACTAATATTTTTAAAATATTAAACATTGAAATGTATTAGTAAGACATAATTGCTTGGACAACAGTTGGAATTATTTTCTTTTATACAGTATTTACATTTGCTTTTTAAAACTTTTATTCTGAAATAATTTTACACTTAACAGAAAGGTTGCAAAAACAGTACAGAGTTGCTATACAACTAACTTTACCATATTAAATAACTATAGTACAATCATCACAACTAGGAAGTTAATACTGGCACAATACTGTTTACTAAACTACAGATATTACTTGAATTTTACCAGTGTTTCCACCAGTGTCATTTTTTTCTGTTCTGGAGTTCCACATTGCATTTGTTACGTCTCCTTAGTCTCCTCCAACTTGTGACATTTTCTCAGTCTTGTCTTTCATGACCTTCATAATTTGAAGAGTGTTATTTGGTTATTTTATGAGATGTTCCTCAATTTGGGTTTGACTGATGTTAACAATTAATCTGAGGGTATGCATTTTGGATAAGAATGTCACAGAAGGTATGTTGTGCTCTTAACAGAGCATCCTATCAGGGTGCACAAAATAGCAATATTCAATATGTTTTATTACTGGTGATAATAGCCATGATTACTTAGTTAAGGTGTTGTCTGCCAGAATTCTCCACTGGAAAGTTTTTTCCCCATTATCTTGGGGGAAGTAATTTGAGACTGTAAATATCTTTTCCACTGAAACGTTAATTCAGCATCTACCCCAGTGGTACTTGTACTTTAAAGTAGCTTTTTGTGGAGTTCAAATTCCCCTCAAAAGAGGTTTAAAGGTTTCCTAACTTCACAACTGAATAATTTGTGAGTAACTAAATGTTGTCTTTTTTCTTTCAACATTTTCAGGTATTTGACTGGAATGGTTGACAAAAGGACACTTGAGAAATATGAGAGAGAAGCTAAAGAAAAAAACAGAGAAACTTGGTAAACTTTTATGACACTATAAATTACTTTTAAGGAAACTCTGCCTACTTAATGCTTTTGTAGTCTACTAAGATGTAAGTTCATGAGGTCTAAAATGGTGTCATAACAAAGGAAAAGTTTCCCTTCCCCTCATACTACCTAGTAGATCAGTTCCTGATGACTTCATAACTTTACACAGAGAAAATTTGGAAATATCCAAACATCCAGAATAATAATAGGAGACTTGTGGGATAAATTACAAAACATCTATTAAGTCATTACCTGGCCACTAAAATTTCATTTATAGAATTTATAGTAACCAGGAATAGAACTGATGTTACAGTGGAATTTGGGGAGAAAGCAGGTAACATAATAGTACTTAGGGTATGATCATTATTTGAATAATGATAAAAGAATAGACGGAATTATTGACAGTGGTTGCCTTTGCATGATGAGAGAAAGGGTCAGCTTTTTTCTTCTTTCTAACCTTATTTTTTTTTAAGTTAACAAGCTTTATCTAAATAGGACATTGATGGTCTTTTTTTTTTAATTGTATTTCTGTGTTAAGGGAAGAAATCCTAATCAGTATAATACTAAAAAATGGATTACTTACTGTGAAATACAGATGATGTCATCCAAATTAACACCTACTGTTATAGATGATTTAAATTTATATAAGTAATTCTTATATAGCGAAGAAATATCGAAATAATTTTTAGCAAGTAACCATTGCTCTCAAATGGTGGGTTAGTGGCCTTTACTTTTGAAAGATACCCTTAGACAGCCTTATTTGTATTATACTTTGTGCTAGATAATTTTTAAAATGAAATATAAAGGAACTCACTACTTAACTCACGGTGATATTGCCATTGGTACTAAATAAATAGTCTTTCTTTGTATGTTGTCAGCTTGTTCTCATACATAATGTTTGCTTATAGAATATATAATTGACACTGGATATATATAAAAGCACTGAGTGTTTGAATCACAAGAATACAAGTTTTAGTCATTTAATTTTTATTTCTACCCAGTCTTGTTCATGATTTAAATGTTAGTAGGAGAATATTTTTAAAACTTTCATGTTCTTACCAGTATTATTCTTATTTTAAAATTATTTCAGGTACTTATCTTGGGCCTTAGACACAAATCAGGAAGAACGAGACAAGGGTAAAACAGTAGAAGTGGGTCGTGCCTATTTTGAAACGGAAAAGAAGCATTTTACAATTCTAGATGCCCCTGGCCACAAGAGTTTTGTCCCAAATATGATTGGTGGTGCTTCTCAAGCAGATTTGGCTGTACTGGTAAGGAAAGATATTTCCAATTCATCTATGTATTTGTTAACAGACCAACTTAAAATGTAAACTTTTTTTTTTTTTTTGGCTGCGTCGGGTCTTCGTTGCTGCACGCAGGATTTCTCTAGTTGCGGTGCTTGGGCTTCTCATTGCGGTGGCTTCTCTTGTTGAGGAGCACGGGCTCTAGGTAAACGGGCTCAGTAGTTGTGGCTCACAGGCTCTAGAGTGCAGGCTCAGTAGTTGTGGCGCATGGGCTTAGTTCCTCCACAGCATTTGGGAATCTTCCTGGACCAGGGCTTGAACCCGTGTCCCCTGCATTGGCAGGCGGATTCTTAACCACTGCACCACCAGGGAAGTCCCAAAATGTAAACATTTGAATTTACCTTCTAAAAGCTAGAATTTAGGTTACAGTGAACTATAATATATACATAGTCACAATTTTCACTTTTATCTCTCTAATCTGCCCAAGAAATCTTCATAATAATTTGATTTACTCATGAAAATGTTTCAGTTTTTCTCTGCCCTTTATTACCTCTTACTGTGCCAGAAATTAGTGTCCACTGACTGCCAAGCCTAATCCATTTTATACTCAATAAATGTACTGTGAGTACAAAAATGAATAAGAAATAATTCGTTTTAAGGTCTTCAGTCATTTTGCAATTTTTTTGGCGGGGGGTGGTCAGTGTAGTAGCACTAAATCGCATACATATTTGAATTTTAAAATATAAAGGCATACTAGATTTTGGAGAATTGTGAATCAAGAAACAAAATCTTAAAGCATTTAGACATTGTGATGTTCAAAAGTATGTATAACTCATTTACTTATATTTTCTTGGAAGAAGCTTCTGATAAAACTGAAAGATGTTTTATTGCTAGAAGAGTGTACCTGAATGTGTAAGAATAAACTGTTTGATTTCTTGGAATAGGTCATCTCTGCCCGGAAAGGAGAGTTTGAAACTGGATTTGAAAAAGGAGGACAGACAAGAGAACATGCAATGTTGGCAAAGACAGCAGGTGTAAAACACTTAATTGTGCTTATTAACAAGATGGATGATCCAACAGTAAATTGGAGCAATGAGAGGTAAGTTTGGATGTCTTACTGTTTTTTTTTTTTAATAGACATGTTAGTGGAATAAAGGATGGTTTTGTTACTCTATGCTTTTTTTCCCCTGGGGTTTTTCTAAACCTTAATTTGTGTAGTGTTGAAACTACAGTTCAGTTGCTTTACATTATAATTGAGTTATTTATAAATATTAATAGATATGAAGAATGTAAAGAGAAACTAGTGCCATTTTTGAAAAAAGTTGGCTTCAATCCCAAAAAGGACATTCACTTCATGCCCTGCTCAGGACTGACTGGAGCAAATCTTAAAGAGCAATCAGATTTCTGTCCTTGGTACATGTAAGTAACCTTTTTAAAAGTTTGTGTCTTAATAAGTAATTTAAGAAAATATTGATTGTAACCTTGGCGTTAAAAATACCATGACCTTTGTCTTTTAATTGGGTTGTCTTTTTGTTATTGCGTTGTTAAGGGTACTTTACTTCCCTGATAAAAGTCCCTTATCAGATATGCGATTTGCTAGTATTTTCTCCCATTCTGTGGGCTGTCTTTTTACTTTCTTGATGGTGTCCTTTGAAGCACAAAAGGTCTTAATTTTGATGAAGTCTAGTTTATTTTTTTTCTTAATTGTGCTTTTGGTGTCATGCCTAGGGAAGTGTTGCCTAATCCAGTCATAAAGAGTTAGCCCTGTTATTTTCATTTAAGCCTATTGAAGCTCTTAGGGGAGTGTTTCATTTTGGATTAATTTTTTGTAAGGTAAAGTCTTGATTACTTTAGCTTTATGAGTGTTTAAATTGAGTGCTTAAATTGGGAAGTGTGAGTCTTTGAATTTTGTTATTTTTTTCCCCCAAATTATTTTGGCTCCCTTGAATTTCCATATGAATATTAGGATCAGGTCATCAATTTCTGCAAAAAGGCAGCTGGAATTTTACTAAGGATTGCATTGAATTTGTAGATCGGTTTGGGGGGAGCATTGCGATCTTGGCAATATTAAGCCTCCCAATCCATATACTGTAGTTTTAAAGGGGAAACTATTAATATTTTATAGAATCCTGATTCCAGAGCTGGAAAACTCCATAAAAATTAAGTAATAGAGTGGAGTCATTTTATTACAACATGTGGGCTATTTGCCATAAAATACTTTTCTCAATTTTAATAAGTTTATGGGGAAGCTTTTTCATTATATTGAGCTATTTTGTTATTTTCTTTTTTTTCTGAGGAATAAGTGAAATGAACTGGATAATAAAAAGGTTGAATGAGAAGAGTACATGGGTAGAATGGAAATATTGTTATAACCACTTTTTTTTGTATAAAGTTAGAGTCATGTAATTTCTTAAAACTTTAACATGTTGACTCTCTTTAATGGATATTGTTATGTTCTCAGTGGATTACCATTTATTCCATATCTGGATAATTTGCCAAACTTCAATAGATCAGTTGATGGACCAATCAGGCTCCCAATTGTGGATAAGTACAAGGTACCCAAAAATGTTCAAGAACTTGGGTTTTATGGGAGGTGATAAATTGTTTTAAATTATGAAATAACTTTAATAATTAACAACATAGATGTCTCTTTTTTAATGGTTATATATTATTCAGTGATATACATAGACCATAATTTGATCAACAAACTTATTGCAGCTGTTTTCCAGTGAGCCAATGATCAGTTTTAGAGAGAGACTCCTATAAGTAAAACTGCTGGAAGGGTTTGTGTATTAAAGTTGATGGATACTGACATAAACAGCCTTCCAGAATACAGTGCTAACTTACATGACCACCAGCAAGCAGTATATGAGTGCTAGTTTTGACATAGCCTCACCAACACTGGATGTTAATCTTTAAAAAAAATAAGCTTCACTATTTTTAGCTAGGTTTTTAAGTATTGCACTATCAATATGTAATATTTTGCCCTTCTCAAACACTTCATTCTTTGATTAGCTTCATGCTAAATTTCTTGAACAAGTATTTTTCCAATTTTATAAAAGAGAGAAAAGTCTCAGATATTTTTGAGAGAACCTGAATTTGAACAAATAATTCAGATCTTCAGACATAAAATTCTGCCTTGTCTCCTGCAGTGTGCTTTCTTTTTAAATCCTACTTATTTATTAGTAGTATAATTATACATATGCTTATGACACAGATATATAGAGTATTTACCTGTGTTTAAGATTAATCCTAAGCATTCTACCACTTGAGCTAAAGATTTTCTTTTATGAGTAAGCCCTGCAAGATTTCACTTTGGGTTGTTGAACTGCTGTAGAGTAGTAATAGAAGTCTGACATTTGGTTTTTCATTTTAAATTTAAACAGGATATGGGCACTGTGGTCCTGGGAAAGCTAGAATCAGGATCTATTTGTAAAGGTCAGCAGCTTGTTATGATGCCAAACAAGGTAAGAATTAGTAATGCTCTTGCTCATTTAAATTTCCTCTTGAAAATATTAGCAAGGAGCCAGAACTTTTCAGTCTTAGGGATTTCATTAAAAGAAACAACTTTTTAAATCCAGGATTATGTTTTATTAATGTCAAGTACAAAATTCAATCAAGAATATGTGATGTTATTTATTGACAAATGGAGAAGGGACAGTATTAGCTCCATGTTAGAGTTAAAAGGTGCATCATCATGAAAGCTTCAACTCCGTTGTTTTGTTTTTTTAATTTAATTTATTTATTCTTGGCTGCATTGGGTCTTCGTTGCTGCGCGCAGGGCCTACTCTTAGTTGCAGTGAGCAGGCTTCTCATTGCAGTGGCTTCTCTTGTTGTGGAGCATGGGCTCTAGGTGCACGGGCTTCAGTAGTTGTAGCACGCGGGCTCAGTAGTTGTGCCTCGTGGGCTTTAGAGCACAGGCTTCATTGCTCCGCGGCATGTGGGATCTTCCTGGACCAGGGCTTGAACCCGTGTCCCCTGCATTGGCAGGCGGATTCTTAACCACTGTGCCACCAGGGAAGCCCAACTCCATTATTTTACAGGAAGTAAATAGAAATCTGAAGTGGTTAAGTGACTTGCTTCTGTTAACACACTGGATTAGTAAGTGAGCCAGGGATGAAAACTCAGTTTTAATCATGATATAATTAGCTTCCTTTATTTTTTGTACATAGTTATGTTGGGTACTATAAAATAATGTATCTAACCTATGTTCCTAATTTATTTTGGGAGAAGAGGATTTGCCTTTATCATAAATGGGTCTTTCCCTAATTCTTTCTTTCTACTTTATTGTAATTTCTTCATTATTGGAGGAGGGTTTCATTAAGTAACATGCAAAAATCTCAGGCTATTCTTTTGTGTTATTTCTGACTGCTCAGTTGCTGATAATTGCAGATGACATGTTATTAAGAAACTGTTACCTGTTTTCCAGAGGACTTCTCTAACAATCTAGAGGTATTAGTTATGTAGGAAAACAGGCCTGAATCATCTGAATCATCAGAACCTCCAAATAGAGACTTTGTTAAGATTTAACTGAGAATTTCTTTTTTTTTTTTAAATAAATTTATTTATTTTTGGCTGTGTTGGGTCTTCACTGCTGTGCACGGGCTTTCTCTAGTTGGGGCGAGCGGGGGCTACTCTACATTGTGGTGTGCAGGCTTCTTTTGTTGTGGAGCACGGACTCTAGGCATGTGGGCTTCAGTAGTTGTGGCTTGTGGGCTCCAGAGCACAGGCTGAATAATTGTGGCACATGGGCTTAGTTGCTCTCCGGCATGTGGGATCTTCCTGGACCAGGGCTTGAACCTGTGTGCCCTGCATTGGAAGGCAGATTCTTAACCACTGTGCCACCAGGGAGGTACCCTGAGAATTTCTTTACCATGCTTATTCCAGGCACAGTGAATTACAAAAGGTAATTGTCAGTGTACTGTTTTAGGTATAATTGGAACCTTACAAATTATACTTTGGGGTTTCTTGATGCCTTGGAGATCAGAGTATCCTATCATAGTATCTTTTTTCTAAGGTAATTATCTCTGCAATTTGAAGGTCAATGATAAATGAATGGAAATAATGGTCAGAAAACTTGCTTTATTTTGTCTGTTTAGCAGTCACAGAAGTTGAGTTTGCTTGTGGAGATGGAAGCAAGGGGCTTGGGGAAGAAGAATGGGGAGTGATTGCTTAATGCGTATAGAGTTTTCTTTTGGGGTGATGAAGGTGTTTTGGAGCCAGATACTGGTGATGGTTGTACACCACTGTGACTGTAGATGCCACTGAATTGTACAATGTAGAATGGTTTAAAAAGGTAAATTTTATGAGTATTTTATCAAAATAGAAAAGTACTTACTATGGGCAAGTGAACCTAGAACTGGGCTATAGCTAAAGGTAAAGGGCCTTAATAGTTCTTGTAGAAGCTGTCACTTTATACTACTAATAACTAAGCAGGTCAGTGTAGCATATCTTATAGTTGTTAATCAAGCCTTAAAAACTGAGTTCACTGGGCTTCCCTGGTGGCACAGTGGTTGAGAGTCCACCTGCCGATGCGGGGGACACGGGTTCGTGCCCCGGTCTGGGAAGATCCCACATGCCACGGAGCGGCTGGGCCTGTGAGCCATGGCCGCTGAGCCTGCACGTCCAGAGCCTGTGCTCCACAATGGGAGAGGCCACAACAGTGAGAGGCCCGCATACCAGACACACACAAAATACTGAGTTCACTAGTCCCCTGAGTCTCAGTGGAATAGAATGAAATGTTTTAAAAGATGTAGATGCCAGGCTATTTTACATTAAAAAATTAATAGGTAGGTACCCTACAGAATGTGGGTAAAAAATTGTATATCATAAATCTGATAAGGGGTTACTATCCATAATATATCAAGAACTCCTACAACTCAACAAAAAGAAAACAAGCTGACTAAAAAATGAGCAAAGAACTTAGACATTTCTACAAAGAAGATGTACAGTGGCCAAAAAACACATGAAAAGATGCTTAATGTCACTAATCATTAGGAAAATGCAAATCAAAGTCACAGTGAGATAACACCTCACACCCATCTGGATGGCTACTATCAAAAACCCCAGAAAAAAATAAATGCTGGTGAAGATGTGGAGAAACTGGAACCTCTGTGCACTGTTGGCAGGAATGTAAAATTTTAGGTGCAGCTGCTGTGGAAAACAATGGCATTTCTCCAAAAAAATTAAAAATAGAATAATCATGATCCAGCAATTCCACATCTGGGTATATACCCTAAAGAACTGAAAGAAGACCTTGAATAACTGATGTTCAGGGTCTTCCCTGGTGGCGCAGTGGTTAATAACCCGCCTGCCAATGCAGGGAACACGGGTTCGAGCCCTGGTCCGGGAAAATCCCACATGCTGCGGAGCAACTAAGTCCGTGCACCACAACTACTGAGCCTGTGCTCTAGAGCCAGTGTTCCACAACAAGAGAAGTCACCGCAACAAGAAGCTCGCGCACTGCAATGAAGAGTAGCCCCCACTTGCCGCAACTAGAGAAAGCCCGCACACAGCAACAAAGATCCAACGCAGCCAAAAATAAATTTTAAAAAAGGGAAAAAAAAACTGATGTTCATAGCAGCATTATTCACAATAGCCAAAATGTGGAAGCAACCTGTAGTGTCCACTGATGGATGAATGAGCAAACAAAATGTGGTGTATACATACAACAGAATATTACCTCAGCTTAAAAAGGAAGGAATTTCTAACATAGGCTAAAACATGGATGAACCTGGAGGGCATTATACTAAGTGAAATAAGCCAGACACAAAAAGATAAATCATGTATGACTCCACTTGCGTGAGGTAGAGTAGGTAAAATCCTTAATACCTTTCATAAACTAAGGTATGGATTAGACATTAGACTTGCTCTATTTTGTTTAGCTATAAAAGTCCTTATTTGGGGAGAGGAATTATTATGCTGGGTTATTTGGGCAAAAAGTATTAAACAATACTTGTTTAGTTGTATATGGTGGAACTGCTAGTTTCTACCCCTTTATCCCATTACTGTAAAGAATTTGCTAGCAAATATGGCTATATTACCAGTTCTTAGAATGAATTTCACCAGACAGCTGTCAGTAAGGTATAAGCTGCCTTTTGGGAAAGAAAGCCATTATTTGTGTATGTGTGTGTATGGGGAAACTACTGGAGTTTTAGCAAGTGACAGTTTGTAGAATTCTGGTATGGAGTGTAATGATTCTGGATTCTCTATGTCTACCATCATGAGAAAGTTCATTTTTGTCTTGAAGGCTTTATTTTGTTTGTTTTCTGGCATGTGTTTTAAAAATATGAATTACCTCCAAGGGCAGAAATGGAATAAAATGAGGGAATACTAGTGAGCATTGCTTTTAACATTTTTTTCCCCATCTATATGCTCTTTAAAAAAAAAAATTATTGTGGTAAAAGATAAGTTTTACCATTAATGACATTTAGGTACATTCACAGTATTGTGCAGCCATCACCACTGTCTAGTTCCAGAACATTTTCATCACCCCAAAAGGAAACTACCTATTAAATAGTCAATGTGCTTTAAAGCTTACCTGTTCAAATAACCTTAGAAAAGTACATTCTTTGGATGTTTGGGGGACTGATAGGTAATGGAAGCTATGTCTGTTAACTCCTGGAATTTAACAATAATAATAATAAAAATTACATCCATAAAATTAAAATCCAAATTTTAGATTTAGTGTTGTAATTTTGAAAAAGTAAAAAAGGCAAATGTTAGTTTATACTTGTTCTATTTGGAAATTATTAGGATGTGAGAGATAAATCTTCTAATTGGCAGTTTGTACTTCTAGGATATGATTTTTTTCATTAAGTTCGTGTCATACAAATGTTATAAAGTTTCACACTCAAAGAATTATTTTGGCTAATCAACAACCACAGAAAAATGTGACTTGCAAGTCTTCAGCAAACATAATTTTCCGTTCTATAATGCAGTGAATGTGTCAAAAAATCTCCAATCTTGGTTTCTTTTTAAGCACAACGTGGAAGTTCTTGGAATCCTTTCTGATGATGTAGAAACTGATTCTGTAGCCCCAGGTGAAAACCTCAAAATCAGACTGAAAGGAATTGAAGAGGAGGAGATTCTTCCAGGGTTCATACTTTGTGATCCTAATAATCTTTGTCATTCTGGTCGCACATTTGATGCCCAGGTAAACCAGTTATTGTAAATACTATCATGATGATGTTCACTGTCTAAATGAAACTAGAATTTAAATCTCCTTTGTCCTGATTATTGGTGACATGCCATTGTGTGCAGAAGGGGAACTGAAATAGAATAAACCATATATAGAGATCACAGCTGTGATGTATATCTCATACACATAAAGTCTTTAAGATGGTACAAGTACTGGGTAGGCAGTATTCTTTGTAAGTTCCCTTTTATTTTTTATTTCCTGTTGATAATATATATTGATACTTACATTTTGCTCAAAGTGTTTTTCACTTTAAGTAGAGCGTAATTGCCTTGGAAGTCATGGTTTGTCTGTTCATTCAGAGCAAATAACTTTCCAGACAGAAAAACACACATAATTTCTCCATGTTATTAGCAACCTGACCTCCCTAGGAGAATGAAAGAGTAAGTGATTGGTACAGCTTGTAGAATTTTTGAGTTCTAAGATACGATGACTAATCAAGTTAGATTTTGATGTCAGATACAAGGTTAACTTTAGACCTTGGATACTGGGAAATGGATAAAACTGTAAGTTCGCATCTAGGAGGAAAAAACCTAGCATGTGAGCAGCAATGATTAATTCCTTGGTGGGGAGTATAGAGGAAAGCCTTCCCAGAGAAGAAAGTCTGCCTGTGTCTTTAAAGTTTGTGTGCTTGCCAAGAAGATCAGTGAGGTAAGGATATCAGAGTTCATGCTTGGAGGTAAGGCAACCTGATCTACCACTTCTAACACAAAAATAAGTTGGTGCCCTATTGAGATTGTGAGTTACACATTCAATTCTTTTTTACCTAGGGATAAAGATGTGAATTTTTTTGTTTGACAGATAGTGATTATAGAGCACAAATCCATCATCTGCCCAGGTTATAATGCGGTGCTGCATATCCATACCTGTATTGAAGAAGTCGAAATAACAGTGAGTTTTAAGATAATTGAGGTTGTTGTTTTAAGACCATTTCATCTTGATAATTTTTGATCAGCAATAGTGATGTATTCTTATTTGCACTTCTAGTATTAGTTTAAAGATTCTTCTATTTGACATTATTCCAATCTCATCCTTTTTTCTTGGATAGGCCTTAATCTGCTTGGTAGACAAAAAATCAGGAGAAAAAAGTAAGACTCGACCCCGTTTTGTGAAACAAGATCAAGTATGCATTGCCCGCTTGAGAACAGCAGGAACCATCTGCCTTGAGACCTTTAAAGACTTCCCTCAGATGGGTCGTTTTACTTTAAGAGATGAGGGTAAGCCTTTAAATTGATGTCTAGTGTTATATCTAAGATGCTTAGCTTTGGTAATCTTCATCTGAGTGCAGCGCACATTGCAAGTTCATAGGAAACTTGGATACTTGTTTTATAATATATTCATATAATAAATGTTTTATGAGTTGAATATGAGTTGAACAGCAGACAGACTTGACCACACATCTTAGTAGTGATGCTCTAAATGAATCATCTTAATTTTAATATTTTGCAAGCAGTGGGTTTTGAGAGTCATTTTATTAGTAAATAAGACATTTCTACGATGAAATTCTCTGTAGTATGTGTGATTAAAACTCATCTTGAAGGACTCTATCCAGTAGAGCAAATTTTTGCTAAGCAAGCCTCTGAGGTAGACATCTTTTTTTATGCTCAGAAGAAATCATTTTAAAATCAAATATGATAGGGCTTCCCTGGTGGCGCAGTGGTCGAGAGTCCACCTGCCGATGCAGGGAACACGGGTTCGTGCCCCGGTCCGGGAAGATCCCACATGCCACGGAGCTGCTGGGCCCATGAGCCATGGCCGTGGAGCCTATGCTCCGCAAATGGAGAGGCCACAACAGTGAGAGAGGCCTGTGTACCGCAAAAAAAAAAAATCAAATATGATAAACATTAACCACACTGAAATGGGAGATAAAAGGGGTATACATAGATTGATATTCTTAACACCTAATATTTCAGAAGTTTAATATTCATGTTCTTTTGTGTGTGTGTCCATTTCTGCCTACCTGAGTGGATTGGAACAGCTGTAATTTTATCTCACAGCCATGAAATTCTGGTATCATAGAAACAAAATGACTTTTATTAAACATTTCTCTATAGATTATTATATTAACTTAGATAACTATTTTAAGACTATGGAAAACTTTACATAAAACTTCATGGTTCACTTGAAATACAGAATAGTCAGTTCACATATTAATTACAGTTTCATTCAGCAAAAAACTTTACTGTATATCTACTGCATGGCAGGAGCCATGCCAAGCACTGGGAATATGATGAATATGGTCCCTGAGCCTTATTTTGGAGAAATCTGTATAAAGGTGGTATCCATTTGAAGTCATTATCTTAAAACTCTTCTTGGTGAAACTGGTTACTGGGTTTGTCCCATTAATAGAACGAGAATTTTAGTTACCTGATAAAATCAGCCAGAAGAAATTAATTAGCAAGATTTGTTTTGTTTTGTTTTGTGCGGTACGTGGGCCCCTCACCATCGCAGCCCCTCCCGTTGCAGAGCACAGGCTCCAGACGCGCAGGCTTAGCGGCCATGGCTCACGGACCCAGCCACTCCACGGCACGCAGGATCCTCTTGGACCGGGGCATGAACCCATGTCCCCTGCATCAGCAGGCGGACTCTCAACCACTGCGCCACCAGGGAAGCCCAATGTAGCAAGAATTTTTAACCCCAGAATTTTTTCTTCTTTCTAAAGAGTAGTTGGCTTTTAGGTTTTTCACAAGATCTACATCGGTTTTGTATCTCTTATAATAGGACTGAGAGCCCTGTTTAACAGCTTTTAATGAGATAATTTACATACCATGAAACTGACCTGTTTTAAATATACAATTCAGTGAATTAGATGTTTACAGAGTTGTACAGTCATCCCCACATTCTAATTTTATAACATCTAGAACATCTAAAAAGGAACCCTAATACCTGTTTACAAAGTCACCACCTATTCCCACCCCTAGCCTTAGGCAACCATAAATCTACTTTTTCTCTCTGTTTGCCTTTTTTTGGACACGACATATAAATAGAATCATATAGTTTGTGGCCTTTAGTGTCTAGTTTATTTTACTCAGCATGTTTTTGAGGTTTAGTCTTGTTGTGGCATGTACTGTCTGTAATTCATTCCTTTTTATTGCCAAATAGTATTCCATTGTACGGATATCCACATTTTACTTCTCCAAGCATAGATTTTTGAAAGAAAATCATATCTTCAGTTCCCCTCCATTAATCAGAAATCATGTCTTTGATGGTAAAGCCAGTTACTTAGTAATTTACATTGTAAAATAATGATTTAAAATATGATTTAAAATAATAAGTTTTACTATCTTACATAGCCTTGCTGTTGTTACCTACTGAAAAGGTTTTTTAAAAATTTCATTTCTAGGTAAGACCATTGCAATTGGAAAAGTTCTGAAACTGGTTCCAGAGAAAGACTAAGCATTTTCTTGATGACCCTGCACAATACTGTGAGGAAAACTGACTGCAAAAGCCTACTTCACACCGCCTACTCTTATTTTCTGCCCATTGACAAACCTCTCCCCATGTTTTTGCAAAGACAAAAATTCACAGCAAAAGTCCACATTATGTCAGCTTTCTCATATTGAGAGCTCTGCTATGCCACTGTTGAATTTTTCCCAAGATTTTTTTCTTCCCCTCTCAAACTCTGCTTCCTTGGACAGATTTGGCAATAGCTTTGTAAGTGATGTGGACATAATTGCCTACAATAATGAAAACCTACCAGGAATTTTTTTATTTTTCATTTCCCTTAGGCATACTTAGTCTTTTTTTTCCCCCAGGCAGATCATTGAGTGTGCGAGTGTGTGTGCACATGTTACAAAGACAACTACCATGTTAATAAAATATTCAATTTGAAACCCTTTTCGGTATTTGAATTGCTTTTGAATAATGTTTTTTATCTGGATGTAACATTGTTGCATTAGCTTTTTAACTTTACCAAGTAATTGAGTACATTTTATTACTTGGACTTTTCTAAACTTTCCTTATCCACTACTTTAAATGAGGCATTTACAAACAATGTTCAAGTTTGTATTAAAAGAATTAGTTTGACCCCATTCTTTTGATGGTTAATGCATACATACAGTATCTTTATGCAACTGCGACACTGCTTTATTAGGTCTACCAGTTTCTGCCAATTTATATTTTAACATGGTTTCTTAAACACAGTAAGTGGTTTTAAAATACAAGAACAGCATACTATAGTTTTTATAAATATAAATCATAATGAAATTGTACCCCTACAAAAAATTCCATTAATTTGTTAAATTAATGGAATTTACAATAAAGACAGCATGTTGAGACCTGGCAGAAATGCCTCCTTTAGTATTTATAAGAGCTGCATGCATCTAATATGAAAACTGTATCAACTGCAAGTGCCAGTTCTACAAATTACTCAGTTTATTGTTTGTATTAGTAATTTTAAAGGCTGGATGATCCTTGCTGATTAAAGCTAAATCTAATCCAGCAACTAAATGAACATATTTTTAGAACCATCAGAATCTGCACAGACTAAAGTTAACAGTGATAAATAGAATCAAGCACAGTGTAAGTTTTTCTCAGTTTTTTGAAATTGTTTTCTTGAAATTTGCTAAATTGTGATTTGGATGAACCGCAATGCAGCATTGTGGGTTTTAGATCAAAGGCTGACTTTCTGTTATAACTGTGTCACAACTTTGAAATTTTTTAATGAGAATAAATGGGAAATGGAGGGGACACTTTCTGGGTTTATTGGATGCCCCCTTTATCAAAGACTTGGCCTCTTTTAGACTGGTTTATCTCTAAATAAGATACTTTGTAATTGTGTATTTAATGACATGTCCCTTCCGTGTAATCGTCTGCCTCAGAAAAGAAAAGCCTAGTCAGACTGTATTTACAGTCACAAAACATAAAAGTTAATCTAATCCTGTTTTCTTAACTGTAAAATTCCCATTCATTTCATGAATGAGGCCACATCTTATGGACAGAGCATAGTTACTGTCCTGCAGCTTCCTATACCTATACTCATGGCTATTAAAATTGCATGAAATTTAAATAAATTTTATTATGTCTGCAAATCTCTGGGCTTTTATTTTTCTGGGATATGTGGGAGCTTTAATCAGTGCATACTAACTCTTTTTCTACTTCCAAGTTAGTAAGAACAAAATACTAGCAATTGCTTGGATTTTAATGAATCTTTAAAAGCTCAAGAGTCATTGAAATTAATTCCAGAGATAGATTTCCATTTTTAAATTGAACACATTTAAAAAAAACCAGTTATGTTTGCTATTAAAACATTTACACTTTTAGGATATTATGTGCATGTTGCCAAGACTCAAGTAAAATGACATGGATATCAACTGTGAAGGGCCTACCTCTAAAAAATAAATATGAAATAAAAATTTCTATGGATTCTTGTACATTTATGCAAATAAGATTATTTAGAAGAAACCTAATTGTTAATTTAACCAACACCATACATTTTTGTGGGCTTTTAAGTTCTTTGGGAAGAATGCTCACTTAAACTTGATGCATTTTAAACTCATTACACTGCCTGGTTACTTGGATGGGCAAATATAATGTCTGAAGTGAACTGGCAGTGTGTGAAGATGTTGGACCTTTAAAAAGCAATACAGATTCCTATGCTGTCATTTTGTCTTCTGTAAGTACAAACGTGTTTATATTGTTGACAAGGCAAAAATAGGGTAATTGGCTGCAGACTTAGGATATTACAGACCTAAACATTTTTTTCCTCTTTAGCAAGATATGTTAGAATCACAATTTTCTTTGCATTAATGATGTTCTTTATACAGCTTTCATGATATATTATTTAATTATAGTTTTTTAAGTTAATGAGATGAATTTAAGAAAGATATTGAAATAAACATCTAAGTAATGGCCATTTTAAATCCTATTTCTTACTGTGGAAGAAGGGGAAATATAGAATTTGCTTCTTGTTTTTAATTTGCAAACAGAACTTATCCAATGAAAATTATGTAAAATCAAACCAAAAGAGATGGAGTATATAATGAGTATATAATGCCATGAAACTAAGTGACAAAAAGTAAAGTGTTCTTGAGTAAATAAGCCCATGTATA
This sequence comes from Platanista minor, assembly GCA_004363435.1. Lineage (NCBI taxonomy): Eukaryota > Metazoa > Chordata > Mammalia > Artiodactyla > Platanistidae > Platanista > Platanista minor. Next base: position 21,694 of record RJWK010004658.1, on the reverse strand, counting down.
TTTGTTGTTTGGAATTGAAAGTCTTGAAATATGTGATAATTGAATGTAAAAACTTTGTAAATTATAAAAGAATACAGGTTGTTTACTGTAACAAGAGGTAATTCATACTTGTCTGCTAGTTACATAAACTACAAGAACTGCTTTTACAATATGGGATGGACTTTGAACATGATGCAACTGAACAGTTACAGGCATCCTCAGCTGAAGTACTGCAGATATTCTGGGTCATACTTTCAACCAGCCGCAGTTTTGCAACCCATGAAAAAGGTGAACTTACGGTCAAAAACTGCTTCCATGATGAATTTTTGAAAAAAATCAACTAAACTCCCTGGCAATCTTCAGAAAACACTAGTTGTGACTGTAATTACTCTGTGGTCTTTGATGGCTGTTCCACATGACAGCACTCTAGCACCTTTCCTCATTGGCATGGACTTCCTCGTGGACCGCTGCTTCGTGGATGACAGCTTCACTGCTTTGGGTAGGAATTTAAGGTAGTCGGGGGACAGTTTTTTATTGTAGCTCTTAACGTCACGCAACTTTCAGCTTTTAAAAACCCTTTGTGAAAATTCTGGTAACAGCACTATAGCTCTGACTGTAGGATGACTAAACTTTCAGCATTGGCCTGTCTTATCAGAATAAACCATGCCATTAATCCTCTCACAGACATATACACGTTAGGTAGACGGCAATCAACAGAATTTAGGGGACGATTTTCTGTCTCCAAATAATATGGCTTATATTTCCTCCAGCTAATTTTTCAGTGATTATAGTAGATGCCATCTAATACATTTATGATCTTGTTTCTTTCTCTAGAAATCTTGCCATGGCAGCAACTTGTTATATAAATGTAATTACACATGCACAACTTTGAGTTCAGAGACTTAGGTTTAAATTTAGCAGTCAGTTGGTTATATTAGATTTCATAGTAAATGGAATAGGAAGTGTTATTTTCCTGTAGTTCAGTGGATTCCATTTGAACCAATTTACTGCCAAATTTCAGGTAGGGTAAATTTGGTTCAACTTGTGATGGTTTTGGCTCTAGGATATTCTTAATTTTCAATATGCTAGAACATATTGAGTCTTCCCTTCAGTAAATACACTTTTCACATACCTCTAATCCTATGCTTCCTTGAAACAGTAATGTGCTAGCTGAGTTGTTTACTAAGAAATGTTTTAAGGGCCTGGAGGTGTGGGAGTGTTGGAGTGTTCTCCAAAATAAGGGAGAAGCAGACAGGCACCATGTCTGATGAGGCAGAAAATTAGGCAAGATTTCTTCATCAATTCTCAGAATGGTAATTGTCTTTTCTGCCTTGCCACACATGCCACTGTGCCCTTTAAACCTCAGGTTTGTGGACAGCAAAGGTAGAATTACATTTTGTGCTTCCTGAGGCTACCCTCTGCCAGGCACATTACCTTAGTGCTTCAGATGTCAGCCCAAGTCACTGCTACCTCCTTTCCTGCTTCCCCGGGAAGAGTGTTTGTGCTGGAGCTGGAGCTCCTGCACTCCTCAGGTGACCATCCACATGCATTAGGTGAAACTGAGGTCTGAGCCCAGAAGGTCTACATTTTAAGGACTCACATGGGGCTCTCAGAAATTGACACACCTCTTAGTTAACTAGTTTCTTCTCTTTGCTCTAAAACAAATGTGGCTCTCAGGCCAGGATTTAGTGACTAGTTTTCACTAGACAGCAGGTTAATACCTAGCTCTTATTTTTTAAAAAGCAGAATTAAAGGGAACTGATTAGGTTTGCTGGGTTTTTAACCTAATTCCAAAGCATGGCAGAGTGCTCTAGCAATTATGGGAATCCAAGGTAAAGAAACCTTTTTCTTATGATTTGTAGCTACCTACTGTGCCTGACTTGGTGCCTGTGTGAGGATTAAGCCCTTAGTCTGCTCTTGCAATTATTCAAATGACTGAAGTTAAAATTTGCTTTTGTAATAACAATAAAAATTGTCATCTTCCCTTTTGAAGGATTTGTCTGTTTATATCACCTGTATTGTATCATACTCTGAGTGAACCTGTTTTATCTACAGTCCTCAATGTCGTGTTTGGGCATCAGACCACACACAAGCACGGTACTGCAGTGTGTACAAGATTTTACACTTCATGGCCTGTGGAACCAGTTTCAGATACACAAGTTCTCTCTAGCAATGCATCTTAAAGCAGAAAAATAGCATCAGTACCTTGGATGTTGTAGCTTTGTAGTGAAGAACTGTATCTTCCAGTCTAGAATAAATGATGGCCAAATTACAGTGAAATAATAAGTTCTATGAGTTTAGAGAAGAGTGAGGCTACTGATAATATGTCTACTGGCAAAATAGGTTAGCTAGAGAGGGCATAATGGAAGAAAACATATACTGAACTTGCTTTGCACCCTTACTTGTGATTATATTTAGGTTGAGGTTTCACCCCTCTGAATTGAGCAGTACAATCCTAAAGGGCTTTGTGTTTGCTTACAAACTACACAAGTTACTTAGAACAAAAGCAATCTCCACCATCTTTGCTATTTCCCTGGCAAATACACTAAGTTTTAGGGTAAGAAAGCAATTTTGAAAGGATTAGATTCGTAGGAGTAATTACTATTTGTAAAGAAGGTCCAGCAAACAGAAGGTGTACACAAAGAGCATTTTTTTATTAAGATAAAACTTGCATACGGTGAAATGCACAGATCTCAAGTTTACAATGAGCCTGTCAAGTGTATACAATTATGTAAACACCCCCATCAACATACAGAACATTTTCATCACTACAGAAAGTTTCTTTCTGCCTGTTTCCAATCCATCCCTTCCTCCTGCCAAGGCAATCACGGTTCTGCCAGAGATTAGTTTTGCCTGGTTTTTTTTTTTTTTTTTTTGGCCTCACCTTGTGGCATGTGGGATCTTAGTTCCCAGACCAGGGATGGAACCAGCACCCAGTGCAGTGGAAGAGCAGAGTTTTAACCACTGGACCACTGGGGAAGTCCCAGTTTTGCCCATTTTTGAACTCCACATAAATGGAATCATATTATGTACCCAACTGTCTTTTTTTTGAACATGTTTTAGAGATTAACCCACATGTCTTACCAGTAGTTTATTCTCTTTATATTTGCTGGGTAATAATTTTATTTGATGAATATCCCATAAATTTTTGTCCATCCTTGAAAACTTTAATTTTGTTTTCCAATTAGGATTTTTTCTCCTGTTGGTTGCAAATACAAACAGCCTCGTTTGAATTTATCATTAGAAATGCAAATGAGTAAACCAGAGAGAAAAGCTTTACCTCTTCTCCCTTTATCTGCTTTTGTAAAGCTGTTACCAAACAGAAACAGACTATTTAGCCTCCCCAAAGGTGAAAAAACATGAGCTCCCTATCAGTCTTGAGTGCTTGCTTCACTCTGTTCCCTTTGATGTGCCCTGTCAATTATAAAACTGGATTGTCCCTATCACACGTTCATGTTCCTGACTTGTACCTCTACTGATTAACTCTTAAACCTCAGGGCTAAGTCCTTGTTTTCTTTTTTGGTAGATTTATTTTATTAAATTACATGTATGAATAACTTTTACAAGTTCTTTTATTGATCCCTTATTGATGACCTAGCATAATACTTTCAGTGGCTATTGAAAACCTTCCTAATTTGAGTGAAAACACACTTTGAACTGTCAGTAACATTCACCAGTTATATACTGGTATGGTTAAAAGAACACAGTCCTCCAAGAAGTTGTCAGCTGCTTATCTTCAAAGATAAAAGATGATCAGTGGTACTGAAAACGCTTTTTCTTTTTAAAGCCTAGAAGTCACTTTTTAAAATAGCCTTAATGGGACTTCCCGGTGGCCCAGTGGCTAAGACTCCACGCTCCTAATGCAGTGGGCCCGGGTCAACACCTGGTCAGGGAACTAGATACCACATGCCACAATTAAAGATCTCACAACTAAGACCCGGCACAGCCAGATAAATAAGTTTTTTGTTTTTTTTTTAAATAGCCTTAATAACATTTCTCAAGGAATATAATTCCTCTAAATTGAGACTGACTGGATTAAAAAGTCTACCTAAATGGTGTACAAGGAAGGGTTGGTGTACATCGTGAGACTGAGCAACAAGAGGTGCTCGAGGTACCCACACAGCTATACAGGTACAAGAGAGCTAAAGAGGAACAGCACACAAGTTGATAAAGCTTCTCTACTGAAAACCTTTTCATTTTCTTCTCTCCTTTCTGGTGATATCATTGTTCTCTTGCTTCTCCTTCCCTAGGGCCCTCCCCATTTTTATTTTTATTTTTAAATCAGAATCTAATAAAAATTTCTTGACTTACCAGCCTCTTCTTCCCTGCTTGAGTTTAGGTACAGGCCTCCCCTCTTTCAGGCCCTAAGATGCACATTTCACTTTCCAATCCATTTAATGACTATTTTCAGCAAAGGGCCCTGTGCTATTATGTATGTGCCAGGTACTATGATATATATGTTATCTCATTTAATCTCTTAACAATTCCAATGGAGAACTACCTTCATTTTACAGATAAAGAAATTGAGGCTTGGGAGATTAGCTAACTTGTCCAAAGCTAAATAACTAGTATATCGGTGAGTTGGGATTCATACTCAGATCTTTCTGACCAAAAAGACCATGTTCTTCCTACCTTCCTTAAAATGTCACATTCTATATTTGAGCAATATCGTTTCACCTCTTGATTCTACTATGTCTAGGTTAATATCTCCTAGCAGATTTCAATACCAGGATGAGTATCTTGAGAACACTAAGATTTTTAAAATTGCTTTTAGATAACCCAGACATGGATAATTAATTATATGGCTTGTTTGTTGTTGTTCTGTCATTTGTAATTATTCTAATTTTGCAGGGTTGTTTAGATTTACTAGTTGAGTCTAGCAAATATTTATTTTCAAATAACTGGAATTTGAGCTCCATTATTAAGTTTGCTGTTTCTTAAACTTTGTTTACCATCTAGCAACATCTTCATACATTCTTTGCAGGTAGTTGCATTATGATTTATTAAACGCTTTATAAGATTATATACTACTTTGCATATAGTTAATGCCATTTGTTAAGCAGGCAGATTTTGCAACTACTAAAAAAAAATTTTTCAAGAAGTTTAAAGAGAAACCTCTTTCAGTACCTTAAGAGAAACAACTGAATAGTATTCAATGACACCTGGGTACTCAAAATATTGAATGTCTCTTCCTTAATGTATGTTTACTATAAAAAGAATTCATACCACAAAACTTAGTAACTGTTCCATTAGAAATGTACATGCTAATTACTTTCATTTCTTCCCAGATGTTAATGTATGTATTAATCTTTAAAAAGTAATTCACATGCATGGTTCAGGATACTTATTACATTTAGTTTTCCTTTAACTCAATCTCCACTATTAGGACTACCTATACTATTCCTTTACAAGTACAATACTATGTTCATTTTGGCTGGCAATTACCATATTTAATTCTTTTAAAAATTTGTTATTTTTAGTGGGTAAAAGATAGATAGGCATAAATAATGTAATTTAATATGTGGAGTCTGGATAGAGAGAGTTTACATAGTATTAATCTTGTGTGTGCTCAGCAGTACCTTGAGTTTGAAAAGCTTTAAAAAGAAAAAGTAGAACTGACAGCAGTTTAAGAAAATTTTAAGTTATTTATTAATGAAATATTTACCCTCAGGCTATTGAGTGAAATTTAATAAAATAATATGGATTAGTTTTTCAGATTAGCTTGTTTTAAAGGACCATTTGGGGGATTTCCCTGGTGGTCCAGTGGTTAAGAAAACACGCTTCCACTGCAGAGGGCACGGGTTCAATCCCTGGTGGGAGAAATAAGATCCCACATGCCGCATGGTGCGGCCAAAAATAAATAAAAACAAAAGACGAACTGGTGGAGTAAAATATTTTCCAGCATAAATCCCAAAGTTAAATAACATATTGTGGCAACTTATACTTACAAAGAAAAAATGGAGTACATTTCAGATTTAAAACTAGTGCTCACTAATGGCTAACTCAGGCCTTAATAAATAGCAGGCACGGATATTTAGGAAGGGATAAAATTCCTTGAGAAATTTCAGTGTACGTTAGAATGGTTTCAAATACAACAGGTCAAGAAGAACAAGGATTTTTTAAAAATTATTTGACTTAAAAGGTCACTGGTGACTTTAAAGGGAATAGGAATAGTGTGATTGAAACCAAGGAGTCAGGAGAAAGCACGTGACTACAAAAGGACAAAAAAAAAGTAGGGGGATAAAAGGAGAAGTAGCATGACACTACCTCTTAAGAACACACACGAAGCAAAGACAGCTACTGGAGAAGGGGAAAATGAAGAAAACGGAACAGGAAGAAGAAAATTAAGAGTAAAGCCTTAAGGCAGCAGAAAGGGATTCACAGACTCAGTGTCTGCTCACCTCAAGCCAGGCATACCTTGTGTGTACCAAAATAACTAAACCCTAGTTCTGGTCCTCAAAGATTCAATCTAGTACATAGAGAAAACAAACTAAGCAACAGTTATTATCAAAGCAGGGTGAAACACTAATTTTAAGAACTCTTCTTCTTATTACTGCTATTCTTTCACTTTTTAAGTAATATGGGTTCATGTGGCATCTTATACCACTTACAGCATTTATCACTTCCTGCCTCGTATGCCTTATTTTGCCCTGTTAAGTTGTAAGCTCACTGGTGGTAAGCACCTACAGATGAGTTGGGCCTTATGGATTGAAAGTGAATAGGATAAGGCCACAGACGTTCAAACTTTGGAGAAATCAAAAATGCTAACAAGTAACTCAATAAATGCCATATAGGGACTTCCCTGGTGGTGCAGTGGTTAAGAATCCGCCTGCCAATGCAGGGGACACAGGTTCGAGCCCTGGTCCGGGAAGGTCCCACATGCCGGGGAGCAACTAAGCTCATGTGCCACAACTACTGAGCCTGCGCTCTAGAGCCCGCGAGCCACAACACAACCCACGTGCCACAACTACTGAAGCTCGCATGCCTAGAGCCCGTGCCCCACAACAAGAGAAGCCACCGCAATGAGAAGCTCGCACACCGCAACGAAGAGTAGCCCCTGCTCGCCACAACTAGAGAAAGCCCGCGCGCAGCAACGAAGACCCAATGCAGCCATTAATAAATAAATAAATAAATTTATATAAATAAATAAAAATAAATGCCACGTAGAGAGATGGGCAAGTGCTATTATATACGTTATCACTGATAGTAAAGAGAATTGTCAATACAAAGAATTCCCTGGGACACAAAAATATTTTCACTTACTTCACTTGCCTTAATGGTAAAAGTTTAAAATATACCAATGTTCCATTTTTCCTCTCTCACTCACATTCCCCATAATCCTTTACTGAAATTGCTTTCTGTAAGGTCACCATGACCTAACTGCCCAACAAATTGGCCTTTTAGAAGTTCTTCAGTATTTGACGGTATTAACGCATCCTTACTTCTCCATTGCTAAGCACCCTCTTTTACATCAACTAGTTCTCTTTTACAGGCTCTTTTTCCTCCTGTCCCTTAACTGAGGGTTTCTCCATAGCCCTATTCTGACTCTATGCTTCTTCTTTTTGCAATCGCATCTATTTCCACAGTTGTTGTTTTTTTCTGCTGCACCACATGGCATGCGGGATATTAGTTCCCCAACCAGAAATCGAACCAGTGCCCCCTGCAGTGGAAGCGTGAGTCTTAACCACTGGACCGCCAGGGAAGTCTCTCCACAGTTTTAACCATCATTTCCATGACTTTCACATTTCCTATTTAAGTTCAGAACCTTCTCCTCCACGTTCCAGATCCACATAGATGTACCCCTGGAACTTCAAACTCAATATTGAAAAAGAATATCATATTTTTCTTTCCAAATCTACTGCTCCTCCTGCCTTCCCAAGCTCTATTAACAAAACCACCGATTTGCCCAGTTATTCAGAATTTGGGAATAATCTGAATTTCCCTTCTTGTTTATCCAATTTTTGTTCAAGTCTTATACTTTGTCCTCACTGCTATCATGCTATTAGACCTCAATACCTAGAAAACCACAATAGTTTCCTATTCTTGTCAACCTAAGCCCTGTCTCAGGCCATAACAATGCATTACTCATTCTTCAAGTGAATATTCATTATGTCATATATGGGCTAGGTGCTTAGGATACAATGGTGAAGATATCATTTATAGCTTTCCTACCATTAATTGGCTCTCCCCTGCCCTCTCAGAGCTTATCCTCAAGCAGGGACAGCCAATTATGGTAGGACAACTTTGCAGGTGGTAGTGCTCCAGGAAGAAGTTACAGCATGTTAGAAGGTATGAAGACAAGTGGGAACTGCAGAGTTGAAATCAGGATCTAAAGACTGAAGGGGTGAGAGGCAGAGTATGAAGTCAGGGAGGTAATAACGGAGGCAGCAGATGAAAAGTGCCTAATATGTTGAGGATGACCATGTAATTTATTTTTCAAACTGGGACACTTTTTTCCCAGGACAAACTCTAAACCAGATGGGACACCAGAAAACAAATGCACACTCGGATATGTATAAGGCAAATTAAGGAATCTGTATTTCATCCTAATGACAATGATATTTCAAGGAAGTTGGTTAAGCATGATCAGGTTTGATAGGACCACATCTGCCCTTTACAAAGATCACTCCCACCGAAGGGCAAAGAATGGACTATAATATGCAAAACTGGAGGTAGGAGGACAACTTAGGAGGCTGGTACAGTAGTCTAGGAAAAAAAGTAATGATAGTTTGCATCACAAGCTGAAAGGGATAAAAAGGATTGGATGAATGCAAGAAATATTTAGAAGAAAGAAACAAGACTTTGTTATTGACCATACATGGAGGATGAGGAGAAAAGAATTAAGGAGGATTCCCATATTCCGGCTTGGGCAACTAGGCAGTGAGTTTGTGGTGCCATGAACTGAGACAGAAAACATACGAAGAGCAGGTTTGAGAGGAAGATAATGAGTTCATGGTGGAACTTGTTTTGGGTGTGAGGTCCTAACAGGACTTTTACATCAACACAGCTGATGGGTCTGAAGATGGGAGGGCTACACACTTCCACTATTCTTCCCTAATACCAGTTCAAAAACCTTGTATCTGTATGATTTCTCCAAAATATAAACCTTCAGCTTGATAATAAATTCCTTAACCTCCCCACTCTAGCCTCATCTCCCATTTCTCCCCTCTGCACATCCCTACTCCAGCCACTTACTACTTCCAAACACCACCATCCTCTTCCACCTGAATTCATGCTGTTCCCCTAGCCCGAAAGTCTGGTTCTCAAACTTGAATTCAGGTGACACAACATGTGACAGCCCCAATGCTCTCTTCAGATACTAGGAAACACAGATACATGAAGCTTAACGTGACAATTCATAATATCAGGCTAAAACGAATTCCATCTTATACTAGATTCTAAAACAGACAAGTGGGAGTACGTGCCAAAGGTTTAGAACACTTCCCCTACAAGTTTCTGGTTAAAGACAAAACCAGACAGGACTTCCCAGGTGGCACAGTGGTTAAGAATCCGCCTGCCAATGCAGAGGACATGGGTTCGAGCCCTGGTCGGGAAGATCCCACATGCTGCAGAGCAACTAAGCCCATGGGCCACAGCTACTGAGCCCGCGCGCCTAGAGCCCATGCTCTGCAACAAGAGAAGCCACCGCAATGAGAAGCCCGCGCACTGCAAGGAAGACACAACGCAGCCAAAAATAAATAAATAAATAAAAATAAAAAGACAAAGCCAGACATAACACTGGTAATCAGCTATATCCCAATTTTAATTAAAAAAAAAAAAAAAAAGACAAAGCCAGTATTAGAGATCAGCAGCAAAACACCCCTTCCTCCAGCTTTGGCAATATGGAAGGAGCATTTCTTTGTAATCAACTGACACGGAAAGCATGCTACTCCCATTCTTTGATCTCTCAAAATCTTCTGTAGCTAACTGCAAAAAGAACCATCCTGAATATCCATCAAAAAGCTCCTAAATTACCTCTTGTTTATCTACATGGTGAAAGGCCATACGGCTGTTAAAAAAGAGGCACAGCCTTAGGTACTGACTTGGACAACCTCCAAAATATATTAAGAGGAAACAGCAACGTACAGAACAATGGGCGTACAGGCTACTACTTGTGTTTAAAAAAGAAAAGGAAACTGAAACCCAGCCATCGCTAAAGAGAAAAAAGTGTAAGTATTTCTTAAACATGCCTAGAACATCCCTGGAAGGTTCCAGGAGAAACAGGTAACAGTGGTCACCTCTGGGGCCATGGGGAGGAAGGGAGGCTTCCTCCCGTTCTCCAGCCTGCACCTTTACGTGTACATGCTCTTACCTCCCGCCTCTGTGAGCCCCAAAGCTCAGGAGACTGGCTCCAGCTCACCGCTCGGGCTCCACACCACTTAACGACGCGCCTGGTGTTTCCCGCGCACAAGGCCACGGAATCTTCACCAGCCAGCGGGGAGGGGCCCCCAACCCGGGAGGGGCCCCCAACCCTGGCCGTGGCCGGGACTGTGGCTAGGTTCGCCCAAGGTCACCCGGCAGGTGGGTGATGAGGTCGCACTCCCCGAGCTCCCCACGCCGCCAGCCTAAAGTCGGGGAGGCGGGGGTGTCCACTGACAGCAGGTGGCCCCACCGGGTGGGCGGACAGGCCTCATCTTCCGCCTCCGGGCGCTCGATTTCTTCCGTGGAAGAGTGAGAGCGAGATGTAGCCAGGCTGCTCCCCGCGCCTCACAGACACCGGGAACAGAAGAGAAAGAGAGGCAATCCCTCTGGGAAGTGACACGCCACAGGCGGGGAGAATACCTACCTCAGTTTGCTCGCGCCCGCCAAACTCTGACGCCGCAAGGTCCAAGGACTCGACCCCCACGCTCCCGGAAGTGACGCAAGGATCTAGTCCCCGCCCCCCCACTTCCGGCTACGGGCGTAGTTTCGCGCGTGCGCCTCGGAAACCAGCTCCCGGGTTCCGGATGCGCGTCTCCACGAGGTGAACGCGAAATGGAGGCCTCGGTTTCTACCGCACCGTCGACCTCAACCGCAACTTCAGCTTCGACTCCAGCGACCGCGGCCGGCCTGGAGCAGCTGAACGAAGAGCAGGTGAGCGGCCTCTGGGGAGGGACGTTCGGAAGCGGGATGGCTATGGCCTTGGGAGGCGCGGGTGCGGAATGCGGGCTCCGCGCTGGTGTGGGCGCCTCCGGAGCTTTGGGAGGGTCGCTCGTTCTCGGTGCCCTCGGCTTGCCTGCTGCTTTGTACTCGCGGGTAGGCGCCCGCCTCCTCCAGCCCTGCAGCCTGGCTCTCTTGAGTTGGATTTTCTTTTTTCGCCGCTCCGCGCGGCCTGCGGGATTCTAGTTCCCCGACCAGGGATCGAACCTGTGCCCCCTGCGGTGGAAGCGCGGAGTCCTAACCACTGGACCACCAGGGAAGTCCCTTATCTTGAGTTGGATTGCAGGTATAACTTGTGATCCTGGGGTGAGATCCACCTGGCTGTGCTTCCCTGCCTTTGACTTCGGCCAAGTCGCTTGATTTTTACCAGCCTCAGTAACTTCGTATTTAAAATGGGCTCTGAGAGGAGGTGATGCACCTAAAGCGCGGTAGCCAGGGAGCCTGGCACATGGTAAGCGCTCAGGAAATACTAGATGCAGGTGTATTGCGCCTTTATTGGTATTACTGCCTTCATCAAACAGGGCATTCCTCTGTCTCAATGTTAAATATAGAAGAGGCTCGTTTTTGTAGACGATGCTATTAGCGGATACTTAGGTGGCTACATTCCTCTGATTACAAATTGCAGGATCCTAATGGATACGGTTGTGGAGGTTACCTGCTAAAAATAGAAATTGATCAGGGACAAATTCTGGGGCGGGGGCAAGTTTTAAATTCGATTGAGATGTAATTTATTTGTGTATCTCCACCTTGCAGATTAAAAAGGCAGTAGAAGCTCTGTTGGCACATTCCAGATCCAGGAAAAACGCAAATGGATTGCTTTTGAATGAGAATGAAAATTTCTTTTTAATGGTGGTATTATGGAAAATTCCAAGTAAAGAACTGAGGGTCAGATTGTAAGTTCTGATTTTCTACCTTTGCTCTTTTTATCTGCTTGGCCATTCCGTGGAACTTTAACAATTGGCAGCTTAGTTTCTGGTGGAGACTTTGCAAACTCAGGATATCTTGAGTTGAAATAATTGTGCCCCCTAAAAACCATAGGTCTTCAGACATTCTTAAGTTTTCTAGGATTTGAGATGTGCTTAAGTTTTCTAGAAATGTCACCAGTTTTCTGGATGTTTTGTGGACAGTTTGACGTAAGCTGTTCTATTAAATCTGAAAACCTGGTTTTTGAGAGGACAGAGGTTAGAATAAATGAAACAGCTTTCATATTTTCATAGGATCTGTTATCTTTCCACATCAAGCTAATTGCAAGCTAAAATTCCTGAGGTCCTGAACTCACTCCTTAATACAGAGACAATTAAAAATTTGGCAGTGATTTCCTAAGAGAAAAAAAACCCATGGTGATTGCACATTCTTATTGCTAGGACTCGTAGGTGAGAGGTGCCCTCTCTGCAGAGTTGCCAGATTTAGCAAATAAAAATACAAGCAATTTTTTAGATAAGTAGGTCCCATGTAATGTTGGGGACATAATTATACTTAAAAAATGGTTCAGATATAACTGGATGTCCTATATTCTGTCTGGTAACCCTGCCTCTCTGTGGAGTCTCTCATTTCCTCGGTGTTAAAAAGCCAGCTGTACTGTAGAAAGCAGTGTGTGGAGTGGCTTCTTTTTCTTTTCCCCTTAAAGGTGGCCGATAGGGGTTAAGAATGACTACAAATTGGAAAGACTCTTTTGACCCTCAGACTCTCTCTTAGCTCATCCTCACAAACCTCCCCAGCCAGATTGCCTTAGTTATTGGTTTATGTATCTGGGTGCGTTCTTTATTCCGTACCTCTGCCCAGGAGGGTTTTTACTTCTGGAAAGCCCTTACTTTCTCTGCGGTGTTTTTCCAGCTGCTCACCTCTTGGTGATTTCTGCCACTTGCCATCTCGTTTGCCAAGTCCTGCTACTGTGGATTGCTCTCTTCTTTTTTTTTTTTTTTTTTTT